>PVHY01015721.1:23562-35519 GCA_004024945.1 Uropsilus gracilis | reverse complement strand
AAGGAGGAGCAAGTCAAGGGAGCAGCCAAAGGAACATGTCTTCAAGCGTCTGGAGATGGGCTCTGACTGGACATTGGTGAGATGATCAGGACTGAGACACTGAGGATATTTGGGGCAATCTGGGAAAGGACTTTGGACAATACTGAGAAAGGTTTTGGACAATGTTAAAGTATTCTGAGTCTTACATGTTTCTTTTGTAGTTATTAGGATAATTAGATATCACTTTGTTAGAAATAAATTAGTCTGCACTGATAGTCTTGCATTGGTTTGGTATTTTGGTTGAGAAGGCTGGGGATGGTGGTAAGAACCCACGAGTGGAAAGTTTAAACTGTGTTTTAAAGTTTTTCTTTTCTGCAGTTTTTGGAGCTGAAAGCAGAGAGCTGTGTTTGCATATCACTGGTAAAGGTCATCAGTGTAAATGCTAATGAAGAGTGTGTAGCCTGCTTTGTAGAGAGTAGCAGGCAGATAGGTGTATCCAGTTAAGGTTAAAGGTAATTGCAAAGGAACTGCTTCGGAGAGAGAAGCAGGCCTGTAAGCCCTTCGTGGTCACCCTGTTTCAATGGTTGCTGAAGTCCTATTTTGATGCTGGCGGTTCAGGGGTTAAATGCAAAAGGCAGAGGCTGGCTGCAGGGAAGGATCAAGTTGCTAATTGCCTTATCAGGCCGGCTAGAAATAGAGATGAAAGTGCCAATATAATCTAGGAGCAGAGCTCTGGGAACAGGGTCAAAATGAAACTTCACTTTGGGTTTCCATTGCGCCTGCAAAATCTTTCAGGGAGTCACCTCACCCCCATCCCCCCCCCCTCCCCCCGCCCCCAAGCTCCAGAAGATCCCATTTTCCTTTCAGGTCACTTTAGCTCGCGGAAGTCTGACATCGGAGGTTAACATCCAGCCCTGAACAAAAATCAGAGTCGGAAAGTCTTCTGAAGAGTCATCAGACCCGTCCAGCCCCACTGCCTCTGGGCGTCCCGTGCCGAGGCCTGGTCACTCTCCTCGTGCACTTCCGCCCGGAGCTGGGGTTTCCTTTCTTCGCAGGCTTGGAGCTCCTAGGGGAGGGCCAAGGGGCCTGGAGATTGCTTCTTTGAACGGTCACCGTTGCGGGCTAGCGTCACGTGCTTTGGGGGGAGGGGGGATACACACCCATTGAAAGGATCTAAGGTTGTCAGCATGAGACTGGATGCTCCCTTTTGCAGAAAGCTGCCCCACCCCCACTCCCGCTGAGTTCAGCTTGCTTCCCACTGAAGGCCTGGCTGAGACCAATATTGTACCAGAATGAGAGAAACTACAGGGATTTTTATGCACTTTAAAAAAAAAAAAAAAAAGAAAAAGACCTCTCAGGGGTTGAGGGTTTTGTGTCCCGAAGTGTTCTCATCTCTGGGGCTGAGCCCATTTTCATGCAGGGACATGTAGGCACAGGAACAGGAAGGCATTTAGCAAACAGAGAAGTCTGTCTTTTAGTAAACTTGTAGCAAATAGAGAAGACCGCCTTTTATTTACTTCCAGGTCCAGAGCCCAGGCTCTGAAGGAGTCAATGACATAACCTTGCAGAATAAAACATGAGCGTGAGAGACTAATAGGAGCCAAGAACCTAATTCCATGCCTTGCAACAGAGCTCTTCTATTGATGCAAACAGTGGAATCTCATGGCTGAGTTTGAAGATACTCCACACCTACCTACACGCCCTAGTGATGGATGGTCTCGCGGCCTGCGGAGCCTTTGCGCAATTAAAAATAGCTTTTCCAAGTGTCTTACGCTAGAGGTCACTCTCTCCGCGAGCTCTGACTTGTCCTGTCTGGGGTTTAGGGGGCTGTTAGCCTGCACAGGATGACTGCCCCTGACCGTCCAGTAGGTGTCGCTAGAACCCTGCAGAACGCCTTCCTTCCACGACTATCAGTCTCGTTTCTGCCCAGTAGTTGACACTCATCTTTACGTTAATACGTTTTAAAATGAAACGCTGTTGGGCTGTCAAAATAGTCTGCTCAGAAGTCACACGCAGTATCTTCTGAGGAAGCAAGATACCGTGTTTGAAATAACAACGTAACCAAGGTTGGGGCAAAGAGGGTGAGTGAAGGGAAGTGACAGCTCAGACTCTGCTCTGGGTGACTTTTTCAAAGATGATCCCCAAAAGCCGAACTATCCCTGAGATGGGAGATACAAGTGAGCTGCACTGGCTTCCAGTGTTTTCTTTGCCATCACCAAGTGCATCACAGTAATAGTAATAACCACACCCTGTGAGACTGGGCATGGGAACACAGGCATTTATTTGTCCTGGTTCTAGAAGCCAAAGAAGTTCAAGGTCAAGGTGCCAGGCCTGGTGAGGGTTCTTTTCCTGCCCTCATACCACCTTTATGCTCTCACATGACACATACGGGCGTGCACTCTCTGGTGTCTCTTCTAAAGGCACACATTCCATCTTCATGCCCTGGATACTTCAAGCTCCTTGTCTCCAAATCACACTCCAAATCCAGCTTCAACTTATGAATTTGGGGAAAGGGTGAGAGACATAATTCAATTCACAGCACCCAGGTAGAGGTCAGTAGAGGTGGTCAGTGCCACCCCGGTTAAGGCAGGATTTGTCTGTGTTGGAAGAACCCAGAATATGATCTTATAAAATGATGTTTAAGCCTTGGAGAGCATGAGCCTGTAAGTCTTCCCTATCACTTTCTAGGAAGCTGACTGCAGGCCAACTGCTCTCCCCAGAGTCCTAGAAGTTGTGGCATCAGCATATCCACAGCAAATCTACCCACGCCTCACCTCTGGGAGTGCGCCTGATTTATCTGAATAAAACAAACGTGGCCTCTGCAATATTCATGGAGGACTTTTGTCAACAAGGCTTAGAACCTAGAGTGGATTATCCTATTCAATTTACTGCCCAGGCCAAGAGCGAAAAGCTACACAGGGGAGACATTGTAGGAGCATGCATGTCTTTTTCATTATCATGATGCTTTTATTAGCTGGAAAAAAGGAAAGGTAAAATTCTGTTTACAGAAACACTCTATGTCCTCAGGTTAAACCCTACCCACACGCGAACATTCTCCAGAGAGCTGAAATGACACTTGCTTAGAAGAAACGAGTCCTAAGAACCTGCTGGAATGTGTGACTAGAACATCTGATCAGGGCTAGCATTTGCCTTTTCATTCGCTTTGTCTTTATATCTTGCACTAAAAGGTGAGAGTGTTGAAGTCAGTGAGGGAAAAGTGTACTTTTTCAGGCAGAATGGATTACTTACGAGCAGGTCAGTCATAGATCCAAGGCTTAAAAGTAGGACAAGGAAACTCAAAGATTACAATCATTATTGTCACCAGAGAAGAGATAAAGTTCAAAACACTTTGCTATTTTTGAAACATTCTTCTAGGAACTACCCCCAATTTAAGAGAGCTCACTTTTTGTGAGTATTAGAGGATTTGGGTCAAGATTTTACTTGCAATCAATCAGACATTTCTTGCCTGCTTTTTCTGTATGGCACACTTTACTGGACACACACACACACATACACACATGACACAGCCCTTAATGGTTCCTAATTCTAATCAGTTAAGCGATGAATGGGTCAGCTATTAACTCAAAGCTGGGTGGACTGACAGATACCACTTTTGTGCTTACACTGCCATTTCCTTGGCTGAACACCAAGGGTGTTTCAGAGTGTCTCAAATCAAATACCATGTATTGTGGAACTGGAAGCAGATGTTTGCTAGGCATACCAAAGACTATAAAGGTTTTACTCCATTACTTTAAAGTTCTATGAGTCAGTCACCATCTATACCCTTCAAAGGAATCCTTGTGGCTGGGTGCGGTGGCGCGTCTTTAATCCCAGCCTAGGAAGGGAGGCCAAGACTAGGAATTGCTTGAGTCCACCGGTTCAAGTCCCACCCAGGGCAACATAGCAAGACCAAGTCTCAAAAAATAGCTGGGCGAGGTAGTACGCACCTGTAATCCCAGGTACTTGGGAGGCTGAGGCTGGGGATCACTTGAGTCCATGGTATCCCAGGCAGTGTGAGTCTACGGTTCCCTGGACAAAGTGGCGAGACCTTGTCTCAAAAGAAAAAAAAAAAAGATTCTTTGTGAATAAATCTGATGACTACTAAAAAACTAAGGAAAAGAAGATTCCGAATAAACTGCCTATGATTATGGTATTGTCTGCAACAGCATGAAGACCACGTTCTTCTACTCTTGAGTCCTTGGTGCCACCCTAACACATTGCCACGTGTGCCTTCTTCATTCTCCACATCATCACCGGTCAGAGGCAAAGACTAAGGCTTCCCCTTTGGAGAAGGAAGAGTTTCCAGTGAAAGTCTTGATACTCTGCCTCTCCAATGTGTTTCTGATTTCCTGAGTGAAAGCTGCCGGCATCTGGAGAGCTCTCTGATAGACTTGATTTCCCTTTCACTATTATGGGGAGGAATTTCAGAAGAAAGAACAGAGCACGATGACCCAGTCCTGAGTCATTTTGTTTCCTCATTGAACATAGTTGTCTTCACTTCCTTCCGTACCTTACAACTTGGGAAGCTCCCAGCTAGTCTTCTCTAGCAACCGACAACTTTCCTTTTTGAGATTCAGGTTTATGCTGCACTTAGATTATTGCCACTCTCCTCGCCCTGGGATCTGGGTTCATTCAAACTTGGTAAGTCCTTCCTGTGGCCAGGGCCGAGGTTTTCATGCCGATTTCTTGTGTAAACTTTCTCCTTTTTCACTTTCTGAGAGCAAATCTAAGAGGGCTCTGTACTCTCCTCCTCATCGCCAGAACCCGCATATATTTATTTCTGCCTTCTCCCAATTTAATCTCCCACTCTGATCTGTTCCTCTGCTTTTCTTAGGAGATGTTGCCTCTACTGTACTTTGCAAATAAACATTCTGTGCATTTTCATCTAGTTGTGACCACTTTTAATGATCAAGTACAGTGGTTCTAACAATAAAACATTTCTATTTGTAGTAGCTGTCACTGGAGGGGGGAGTGGGGAGAAGAAATGGAGAGGAGGGGGGGAACCAGAGAAAACACAATGGAGAAAACTTAACCTATTTTTTTCTTAAAGGTAAGAATGTTTCCGCTTTAATCGAATTTTTATATATGGTACAACTTGGTTGGAAATCACAAAAACGTAATGTGGAGTGTAAAAAGTGCATCATGGAGAATATACACCATATGACCTTTGGCACATGAACTTCAAGAGCAGTCATTAGGAGACACACATTAGCATGATCTTTGAGAAGAAGGGAGCACATAGTGGTTGGCAAAAGGATGTAGAGGCTTCGTATTCCTACGTGCTGGGAATGTTCTTTTTCTTTTTAATTTTTTGATTGATTGCACATATATATATTTTACATCACTGTAAAATATATATATTTTTTACATCTACTGCGAGGTTTTCCCACCACCTTCACACCCGTGAACTGTCATCTTAATCTCTTATGCCCATCCCTCCCCTGGTTTTACCCCCTCCGTCTCTCTTGTTTGATGCTTCAGTTCTGTTGATAGTTTTAAATTTTCCTTGTTCTTTTGCTTGTTTGGTTTCCCTGTATCCCTCACATAAGTGAGATGATCCAGTATTTCTCTTTATCTTTCTGACTTATTTCTGCTAACATGATTCCTTCTAGGTCCATCCAAGTTATCACAAATGCTTCAAATTTGTCTTTTTTGATTGATGAATAATATTCCATTTTGTATATATATGGGAATGTTCTTTTTCTTAACTGAGTGATGGTAATTGCATGTGTTCACTTCGAGAGAATTGGTTGAAAAGTTAGACATTGTGCTCTTTTCTCTATATATGTCATGCTGTTATGTTATGAAAAAAATTTCAGAGAAAAGTTAAATGTCTAAATACTAGAACTGGAGATAAGGTCAAAGCTGGGTCATTTATTTGGTATAGAAGTTTTGGCTGAGTTCTAGGTGACAGCCTAATATGCTTTCATATATGCTACTTAAAAATAGAGGTGGTTCTAGCCGGGGGCACGATGACTCGTGCCTGTAAGCTTCAGCCTATGAAGCGGTGGGGGCCAGGGATCGCAGTTCTAGTCCCGCTCGGGGCAACACAGCGAGACCTAGTCCCAAAAAATAGCTGGGTGTGATGGTGCGCACCTGTAATCTCAGCTACCTGGGAAGCTGAGACTGGGGATTGCTTGAGTGTGTGGTACCCCGGGCAATGTGAGCCTGTGGTTCCATGGGCAAAAATAACGAGACTTAGTCTCAAAAAAAATGAATATAGATTGTTCTAAGGGCAGTCATGTGAGCTTGTAGATATGGTTCAAGCTTTTATAACTGTTTGAACCTTAGAGCAAAATGAGCACTACAGAAACTGGAATTTATATAATAAATGTGACTTGAAGAGCAACCATTATCAGAAAAAAAGTTGGTCAAATACATTCATGGAGCACAATGTGCTGAAATCGTTTGAATTGCTATAATTCAATGTTTTACATTAAAAATATTTTTTCTTGAATACTATTTTACAGAATTCTATTTTACTTGAACAAATAATAATAAGTTGTAAGAATTAATTTAAATAACGTGTGTAAAAAATTACACTTTGTGAATGCAAGTTGTAGATTTTCAGCAAGCTCCATCAATTTCTAGCTGTCTTCTGAAATAGTATAACTTTCTTTTCAAGGCAGAAATGAAAGTTTTATTTTAAAGAATGCTATTTCAAAAGGAACACTATCTCCTTTGTGTGACTATTTTTCCTTAGATTTCAATGAATAATTTCTATTTAATATTACTAATAATCAATAAATATATTTTTATATCAATAACTATATTTTAGCCAATAACTATATTTTTCCCCAAGGGTTGCCAATGAGAACAATTCAAACTGAAGAGTCCAAAAGATTCATGAAATGTCTAACTGATCAAAATGCAAAATCAAAACGTTTTCATGTCAGGATCATATATGTCACCGATTGGACTGGTTAAACACAATCTCAAAGGCACTTAAGCCCATAAAAGAAGAAGATGCTAAAACAAATACTAGCACACTGATAGGGGAACAAGAAAAGGTTAGGGCGCAGCTGTAGGTTAGTTTGTCAAAAATCAACTGAAATAAGATTGCGTGGAAAAGAGAATTGCCAAGCAGACAGAAGATCTATCTACTAAACCAGGCCTTTCCACTTTCCCCTGTGAAAAATTCCCCTCCTTCAGGAACCCCACCTTAATATCCCCTCCCCTAACTCCCCTTGGCCAACACTCAAAACTCTAACAGGTAAGAAAGGAAAACCATCCACATAGATTGGAAGTCAGAACAAACTGCCCAGTAGCAGGAACCTGCTCCCTGTGTGGAAAGCAGTTTTTCAGCTCACAATAGCAACCAAGGAGCCAGATGGTGGTTTTAATAAGGGGGACCTAGCTTTTGCATCTCCACAGCCTTCTTCAGTACTCAAGGAGGTGCTTCAATGCCAGTATTTACCCTCCCTTGCAAGTAGATAGCATCAGTATTTTAGGCCAAGATACTATGCAATAAAAACAGCTAAGTCTATAAGCTGGACGTGGTGGCATGCGCCTGTAATCTAGCCACCTGGGAGGCTGAGGCTAGGGATCACTTGAGTCTGCGGGTTCGAGACAACCCTGGGCAACATAGTGAAACCTAGTAGCTAAAATAAAACAAACAAGTAAGCAACAACAAAAAAGCTAAGTCTATGCACAAAAATCAAATGCCCCTTTCCCACTTATATGAGGGATATAGGAAAAAACAAATGAATAAGAAAAATTAAAAACAACCCACTGAACTGAAGCATAGAGTGAGAGAGGGGGAGAAGGAAGAAAATGGGGGTGGTGAAGGGCACAAAAGATTAAGATGGTTAATGGGTGTTAAGGAAATGGGAGAACCCCGGGGTATACAATTATGTAATAAATAAATTAATTAGTTAATAATTAATTAATTTAAAACACCCCTGTGCCTCACCAAGAATAATTCCATTTTTGACACCCATGTTTCACTGTCCCCAACAATGTAAGCAAAACACAAAATTTGGAATAGTTGCAATAACCCTCACTGAGTGAAATCTGTTGGACTACATCTCGCTTTGAATTCTCAGTTTGATTATCAAAGAAACTCTTTCACTATCATTGAGAATTTTATTTTAGTCAACACCACTGACTTGCTTTGTGATGTTGGCCAAGCCAGCTCACTCTCTGTGCTTCAGGAATGGCCTGACTTCATCCTGGGACATAATCTACTCTGATGAAATGTTTACAAGATGTGGTAGTAAGGGCCACGCCACGTCATCAATTGACCAAACTCCACTAGAGGAGATGTTTAGTTTGGCTCACAAAACTTGAGTCCCAATAGATCTTAAGTTTGAATTCATCGATCATATTTGAACTTTAGAAAATGCCACATAAAAAATTACAGATTCCCTGCTTCCCTTGAGAATAAATATAGCAAGAGTGAACCAGCAAGGTATCATCATCCCAAAAGTTGCTTGAGGTGAAAAGTGACTGTTCCTTTTCAGAGGAAACATTTCAGAATAGTAACAACCAGAATTTACGAACAAGTCTTTATGAAACAAATGCTAGCATAGTGAGTGAATGATTAACAACTGATATTAATAACATTAATAACCGATATTAATAACATTTCTCCTGCCTGATAATGCTTCCCATTAAGTTACCAAACAGATGGCAAATTGGTTAAATTTGTCTAATGTAAATGGAGAGATTCTACGTGATGTCATGAAAACTCTTCTGAGAGTCCCATAGAACCTCTTTTTAATGGCTTTCACAAAGGAAAAGACTACCATTTTTTTCCTTTTTTTTTCCACAAAAATACTTTGTTGATTCTTGAAAACAAGGTGCGAAGAAGGGTTACAAGACAAACTTCTCATAAGCAGCTTCAGTAACATCCAGTGTTCAACATAATCCACCTTGAATCCATTCAGGAGCAAACGGGCAGCTCCTTCCAAGACTCTGGGTATTTTCTGCATGGGAGGTCTGCTCAGTGCAAGATCTCTGTTTGCTGTTAGAGTAACTTTTGTCACTGCTGGCCTGGTCTTAAAGCCACATTCTAATTTTGCTTCTATCAAAATGAAAAAATCAAATTGAAAAAAAGCAAAAGCAAAATTAATTTCCTAAAAACATGGGAAGAGAAAGCAGAGGGCTGGTCATGCACATAAGAACCAGAAAACTAGCACCCAAGGATGGCTATCCAGGATGGCAACTTGCTGTGTGTCTTCAAATGCCATCCTGCATATCTTTAACCAAAAGATTAGTTAGAATAATTGTGGGCTGTAGGGGTGAGGGGAGGGCAGTATTCACACCCCAGGGTTTCCAGCGATCATCAGAAATTCACCCTGGGATAACCTGCAATTAAAATTTGAAGAAATTAAGTCTTGGCTCCTTTTCTTTGTTTCAATCTTGTCATCTTGTGACTTGTCGCAAGTGGCTGCAAATATGGAGGTCATCCATCTATAGTGTGATCTGGAGACTGTAGCCTATGTTTCTTGTGTCCGGAAGGGTTTTAATCAAACCCAAACTATTAGACAGAAAGATCTCTCCAAAATATTTTCTCTTGATCCACACTCTGCAGAACTGAGCTATTACCAAAGATAAAACAATATCGGTTCAAATGGTCTATGAACTGTGTTTCTGGTATCTAGAAGGTAAACCAAATGGAGTGCTCTGCAAACAAACTTTCCCTTGTAGGAAGCCAGATATATTAGCCTTGGAAGCTTACCTCCCATCAAAGATACTATAGACAAACAATTCGTGCAGAATCAAAACACTGGAGACAGGATATTCTCAGCAGCAATTCCTTCAAATTACAAAGCTCTTGCTCCTGACCTTACAGTGCCCAGCCATTTTTGGATGTCCAGCTAATTACCTCCAACCATCAAAGACCTTTGCACACATGGCCAAATAGATAACATTCTTAAGCAGGGGACTTAACTGTGCACAGCCTCAAACCTCAAGGGTGATTACTACCTCTCTACACCTCAGCCAAAGACCACATACCTGTGGCCACATGCATTGTCCAAGCCAGCAGACGTCACAGAACTGCCACAAAGTACCCTCCATGTGAGGAAAGAAAACAAAGTTCCGGAAAGAACAAAAACAGCTATGTGCTCTCTTGGTTTATCATGGGACTTCAGATATCATCTTACAAGTCAATGGCTCTTGAGAGGATAACATCCTGTATCAAGCAAAGCATACATACTTACAGCATCCTGCAAGTCCTACTCTCTAAGTTAGGGAGTGAAAATAAACTATGCATGCAGCCAAAAGAAGAATCTATACTAAGCCAAAATCAAGTTCCCCAAACTAGACACATGCTCACAAAGGAAATTCCATAAAGCCAAAACTGGATTCCCTAAACTACACACAAGCCCCAAAACAAACTCTCCAAGGCCAAAGCCAGACACTGTATCCACATAGGCTAAAGAAAAAAACAAAACCATAAACCTCTAACCAAAATCACCCATTTATATTTTACTGCATCAAAATCATCTCAACGCACTGAAGGCAACCAGCATATGGCAATACAATTTTGTTGAATGACACTCATTTTCTCACAGTTCTGCAGGCTTGAATGGTGAACTCTAGATGTCAGCAAGGTTAGTACCTGCTGAGGGCAGTGAGGGGAAAATTGCTTTATTTTCTAGTTTCCTGTGGTTTGCAGACAATCTTTGCTTTGCTTACAGAGGCGTCATCCAACCTCTGCTTTCATCTGAACGTGGTCCTCTCCCTGTGTACATCTTTGTCCAAATTTCCCACTTTTCTGATACCAGGATTTGTGTGATCAGGCCTGAATCAGGCCATAGTCCTTGCTATGGCCTCTGCCCAACCTTTAACCCAGTACCTTAGTTTCATATTCTGTGTCACACTTTTCAGGGCCATGGTAATGACTTAACAAAATAGTTTGTTCCTTTTGAGGATGCTGATTACAGCATTGCCTGGTGAACACACATGAATCCTTTTCAACTGATAACACAGGAAAGACCAACTATTCCAGGAAGGTCATTGATAGTCCTGGGATTGATTTATTGAGCCTGAGCATGACTTTCCAAACCTGAGAACCAAGAAACTTTCACCATACCCTTGATACCCTTTCTTTACTATGGGACCTTCCTTTACTCACTACTCAGGAGATAGTTTCGTTAGAGTGTTAGCTGCTGGTCTCCCACCGTGGTGTTGCACGTTAACAATAGGTATTCTTTGTGGAAGTAATCTTGTGGTTCAGAGTCTGATTTTCTGAGAGTGATATGACCTTGTTAGGTTGGTAGCCTGGTCACCTTAACTAATTGCATCTGTAATAACTCTATTTCCAAAGGCAGTCATATTCTGAAGTACTGGTAATTAAGTCCACAACATATAGATTGAGGGGAGGAACTCAATTTAACCCACAACAAGATGTTTTTAACCAAAGGCATAATTGTCAGGTCCAAAACCGGTTAATTTATACCCTTAGACTTCTACACACCTGCCACGGAACAGTCATCCTGGGACTTATTTTCCTTCTGCTCCCGGCTCCCACTCCTTCCAAATCACATCTACTTTCTCATTTCCCCCTTTCGTCAGTTCAAAAATAGATTAGTTACTTATGTAGAAGACTACAACTGGTATTGGGTGAGGGGTGCCCCCCCTTTTAATCTAATCAATGAGGGTTCCCTCCACCTGTGCACAAGCAGCGGGCCAGAAATCAAGCTTTCCTAGCAAGGTAAACACAGGGGTTATTCACAAATAAGAAAAGACAAAATAAAAGAGCCTAATGGTCCACACCCTCACAGGTGTGCCAAACAGAAAAGAAACCTGCTTCTGCTCCTCAGGGAGCTGTGTGGATTTTGCCTCAGTTGTTTGCAGTTCAGTCCAAAACAGCCAGTTCACATCCTTGCCTTCTGCCCCCAGTTACTAGCCAGTGAGTCTTGCAATAAACACCTCCTCTCTCTCTCTCTCTCTCTCTCTCTCTCTTTCTCTCTCTCTCTCTCTCTCTCTCTCTCTCTCTCTCTCTCTCTCTCTCTCTCTCTCTCTCTCTC
>PVHY01015721.1:0-23462 GCA_004024945.1 Uropsilus gracilis | reverse complement strand
GGGAACTCCAAAAGATTCAACAGCCCCCTGGGTCCTTTTCTTTTGGAAGCAAAATAGACTCCCGATGCCAGATGCCGGATGCCAAATCAGATTCCAAAAGCCAGATCCGCTCTCCTCTCAAAGCTAGTTCAGCTCTCCTTCAACAGGCAGTTTCGATCTCTTTACAAAGCTCGACCAGATTTCCTCCAAAAAGTCTCTAAAGTTCTATCATTTCTCTCAAAAGCTCTATCAGATCTTCCCAAGAAAAACTCAAATTCCTGCCAAAAGCTCTATCTCAGATTTCCCCCCCAAAAAAACGAAAATCCGGATCAGATCCAATCCAATTCTAATCCAACCCAGTCCAAGCCAAATCTCAAGAAATCCAATCTAATCCCGTTCTTCTCGAAGCTAATCCCTGAAAGTCCCTGTACCTTTCTCTTTTGCCGCCTTTTCCTTACTCCCCCTCCCATCATGAATCCTGATGGTGGGATTATCAGCCACACTCTGGCTTGGTGGAGCTATGATTCCCTACCTGGGCCTTGGAACAATGGGCACTGGAGTTAAGTTAGCATAATATTGACCCAGTCCTACTTAAGACTTGCAATATCAAGGTAAAAGAAGGAAGAATCTACCTCTCTGCTGCACAACTGCACTTCCAGAAGAATACAGAAGAGGAAAATCATGGTTTGACTTGGTCAAAGATTTCTCAAATATAGTAGCTAAAATATGATCCATAAAATTAAAAATTGACACACTTGATCAAAATGTTAGACTTGTGTACCTCAAACTATACAGTTAAATGAAAAACACCAGGGAGATACTTGTAAATCATGTATTCGCTAAAAGATTAGTATTCATATTATATAGAAATTACATATAACTCAAAAAGAAAAGGACAAACCATCCAACTTATAAATGGACTAGACACCTAAACATTTTATCAAGATGAATGATATGAGCCGGGCACGGTGGCTCATGCCTGTAAGCTTCAGCCTATGAAGCGGCGGGGGGCCAGGGATCACGGTTCGAGCCCCACCTGGGGCCCATAGTGAGACCTAGTTCCAAAAGAAAATAGGTGGGTGTGGTGGCGCGTACCTGTAATCCCAGCTACCTGGGAAGCTGAGGCTGGGGATTGCTTGAGTCTGTGGTACCCCGGGTAATGTGAACCTGCAGTTCCACGGGCAAAAATAGCGAGACCTAGTCTCCAAAAAAAAAAAAAGAAGAAGAAGAAGAAAGATGAATGATATGAGCTGGGCACAGTGGTGCGCGCCTATAATCCCAGCTACTTGGGAAACTGGGACTAGGAATCACTTGAGTCCCCAGGTTCAAGACTACCCCCGGGCAACATAGAGGCCCAGTCTCAAAAAAATCACAGGGTGTGGTGGTATGCGCCTGTAATCCCAGCTACCTGGGAGGCTGAGGCTAAGGATCACTTAAGTCTGCCGGTTCGGGACTACCTAGTCTCAAAAAAAAAAAAAAAAAAGAAATGATATGATATGATGGTAAATAAACACATGAAAAGATGCTTGAGCTTGAAGTGATGCTCAACCTCATTAGTCGTTAGGGAAACTAAAAGTGTAATCTTCATAGACAGGGAAAGTGCCATGATCCCTGCCCCAGCTAATGAAGGGGGAACTGAGTGGTGAGGGAAATCTAGACAGGACTGGGGAGAGGAGACTTGAGACTTTGAAGCGGTGTGAAACAGAGAATGTGAAGAAGTTGCCCTTGTTTGGTGGCCTTGAATTTGTACTAAGAATGTGGGGAACATGGAAGGAGACACTTAAAACACATGTGTGGGGAGGCTGACAATGGTTGATTTTCTCCTTTTCTGCCAGACTCCACCCAATCATCTGGCTCCCCATCAGAGTACCTGAGAATTGTGGCAAGCTTTTGGATTTCAGAAGCCCCACTTTGGGCCAAACCTCTTTGGTCTGACATTTACCAATGAGGGATAGTTAACTTTGGTGTCAGATCTCATCACTAAACCTAAAAACTCAGCCCTCACTCCCTGCCCATCAGGCAAGCCTGGGAGGCTTGAATGGATAAAGGAGTGAACAGGATCCCAGGATCCATGGGAAAAAGGGCCACAAGCTGATGACCTGTTAAACTGATGATCCTTTATGTGGGTTCAAATCATCCATCAGGACCCACCCAAGACTAGTCACCCTGACTCATCCACTGAAGTATAAACAAAACCTCTGGCCCCATCCCTCCCATCCCACCTGCTGCTTCCTTTAGCAGTGGATTTCAATAAATCCACCTGCTCTGTTCTCCACTGTCTCAGGTGAATTCTACATGCCGGTGCCTCGGTCTACATCCAATTGTCCCCCATGACATTTGGGTGTTTCACTGGGAAACTCTTATCCATTCTTCTCTTTCGAGTGACTCTGATTCTATTAAACTTCTTTCATACTGATCGTCTTGCATAAAGATAACAGACTTTGTCTTTGTGCAGTAGATGGCAGAATATACTTCAAGTGTATAGGTTTGTGGCTCTTGGGGTGCTCCACAGTCTGCCTTCTAACAATATTACTTCAAATGACTTTAATAAAAAGAATAAGCCAAGTGTGGTGGCGTGCGCCTATAATTCAAGTGCTGGGAGGCAAGAGTACAGGGGTCGCTTGGGTTTGCAGGTTCAAGACTACCCTGGGCAACATAGCAAGACTTGATTCTCAAAAAGGAAGCTGGTGTGTTGGTGGGTACCTGTAATCCCAGCAACCTGGGAGGCTGAGGTTGGGGATCGCTTGAGTCTGTGGGATCAGGACTACCCTGCGCAACATAGCAAGACATAGTCTCAAAAAATAAATAATAAAGTAATAAATTAAAAGAATAAAAACCACAAGTGTCAGTGAGGGTGTGAACAACTTGAGACCCTGGTACATTTCTGATGTAAGAGGAACAAAAATTGCCACCTCAAAATATGACTGTGAAAAGAAGTTTTTCTCAGAGGAAGAAGTCTGAAAGTTGAGTGGAGGTTGCTTTTGACACTTCCTTATAGATGTTACTCTAGATGGGCCTCCCCCAGGAAAACCTAATCACCTTATTGCTTGTCGCTGAAGAAAGCATTCCTTTGTTTTCCCTACAAACATCTCAGCTGGCTTCCTTCATCAGTCCCCAACCTCCCTTGTCTTAGCTAAACTATTTAGGATGATGAAGCCAAGATGGCAAGTTATTCAGTCTTTTTTGTTATTGATCATTCATTCATTCATTAGTTCGTTCGTTCGTTTGTTCATTTGTTCATTCATTTGTTTGTTTATTTGAGACTAGGTCTCACTATGTTGCCCAGGGATAGTCCTGAACCCGCAGACTCAAGTGATATCTAAACTCATCCTCCCAAGACTGGAATTACAGGCACACGCCACTATGCCTGGCTAAGTTATTCAGTCTTGCTGCACCTCTTCAGTGTATATAGGAGTTATGCATATTATTGATGAGCTTCTATATTGCTTTCTTTTCCTGTCAGTTTGTCTGATGTTGGTTTGCTCATTTGCCAAGCTAGATGAATTCTGAGGGGAACAGATGATCTCCTTTACATCTCAGTGCTAGCAAAAATGTTAAATGGTGGATATCTTAGAAAAACAGTTCGGCAGTCTCTTGAAAAGTTCAACATCAAAAGTAACTTGCTTCCAAAGATGCTACAAATGGGTCAACCTCAGTCATCTGAAGCTAGGGAGGGATGCTAGATGCAAAAGACTATATCATCTCACCCCATTTATATGGAACATGAAGAAATAGAAATTTGATGGAGAAGCTGATTAATTGCTTCCGAAAGCCAGGAAGGGACTCACAATTGTCCAAAAGCAGAGATGAGGGATGTTTTTTAAAGGATGGAAAGTCATAAAATTTGTAGTCATTATTTATAACCTTGTTTTTGCTGTTGTTTTGTATTCATATCTGACTATTCTACTATTTTATTTTTATTATTATTTATAAAGTCTAATTACACATATATTACATCACTGTGTACCCCGGAGTTCTCCCATTGCCTTAACACCTGTAACCATCTTAATTTCTTGTGCCTCCACCTCCCCCATTTTCTTCCTCCTCCCCCTCTCTCACTCTGTGGTTCGGTTCTGTGGTAGTTTCTAATTTATCTTATTCATTTGTCCATTTTTCTCTCTATCCTTACTATAAGTGATCTCACCCACCCCTTATTTCTCTTTTTCTTTCTGGCTTATTTCTGCTAATATGATTCCTTCTAGCTCCATCCATGTTGCTGCAAATGACATGTTTTTCCTCCTTGACTGATGTATAATAGTCCATTATATACATAGACCACATCTTTTTCAGCCATTCATCAGTTTTGGAGCATTTGGGTTGTTTCCATATCTTGGCAGATTGTTTATAACTTTGTAAATTTACTAAAAACACAGAGTTTTTTCACTTAAGATCAGTGAGTTTTATTAAATGCAAATTACACTTCAATATACAAATTTACTTTGCTCTATCATCTGTCATCTTAATGCCCAATTTGCTTTACCACAGTCAGTTCCCTCAGACTCCTTCCAGTTTGTTATAAACCGCAGCACATCCTCTCTCTTTGCCAGTGACCCCCGCCGGCTCATCCAATCCCTTATCAGCGGGTCCTTGTCTGGTCTCCATGTCCCCGTTGTTGCTACAGCTTAATATTTGGGAGGCAAAATACATGAGCAAATGATAGAAATGAAAAGAATCTCTTTAGCCTCCATGTTCTTAACTTTCACATGGTTAATTGTCAGCATTTGCTGGCATTGTTGGTCTCCAATGACCCATGAACTCTGAAGGTGCCTCTTTTAACTCCAGAAACTCATTTCCTCTTCGCTACTCTCTCTCCAGGCCCATCTTTTGCAACTTGACAGGTCATGAACGGCACAACCTACATGGAAAAACATGCCGGTGGACCCTGTGAAATGGCCCTCTCTGATGCTTTACTTGTATTTGCCATCTCTTTTAGCTCAACTTCCTGGGAATTCTCTTTAACTCCCCTCTTCCTCTGCCCAGATAGCCCATTGCATTTTTGTTAAGAAAACCTTTCTTCTTATCAGATCTTAGCAGACTGTCCCTTTTCCGGGGTACCCTTCTCTTGCAATATCAATCACAAATTTTGGGGATTTTTTTTTAATCCCAAATTTTGTAAAGGTAACGTGTAGAGAAAAACAAAGTGATGTTCTTACATGTTCCCTGATGCATGTTTTCTCTCTGGTCAACTTCCCTGCTTGCTTCCTCATTCTTCCCCATGACCTTTGTTCACTAGATTGAAGACTGCAGACTTGGAAGAACGATTGGAAGTTCTGTATCTGTGCATGAATTTGTTAACTGGCAGGAGTCACTTTAGTCCATGCACAGGGAGTAACCCTCATTCCAGGAGACCCTAGTAATTCATCCTAGCTGTCCAGATTTCATCCACTTCATTTCTTATTTTCAGAAGCCCTCTGCTATTTCTCACATGATGTCTGTGTTCAGCATCATCATTGTGTCTGGTGTCTGTGATTTTCCAATCTCCCCAAGGTGCTGCAGAGAAAGTAGATGCCTCTCATGGTAGAAGCAGCCCTCCATGTGTTGTTTCTAGGTTAGATGTCACCCCTTCTCCTTTATTAGTTATATGACTTCATCTGTTTTCCATCTTCCCAACAGGAGTCAAATCCCTGTCCATCTTTTTTTTTCCTTTGTAGTAATGATATACATTTTTTTTAATTGTGACAAACTTTCCAAGGGCTTTGGATGGGTAAAACACAAAAAGCATGAGCTCCTTTAAGTTACTGTCCAATATGTACCAAGCCCAAATGTATAGTAGCTAAACTTTTCCTGACTTTTTGTTTGTTTTTGTAGAGAAGAATATTAGGAGTTGAAGGGAATGAGATGCCTTAAACAGGGAATCCCACAAAGACACAGGGAAGCAGCTCAGAAAATCAAGATTAGGAGGGAGACAAAATGTAAAACAACTTCCTCAGATTTGACCTTGTTGGTTTTCACTACATTAATGAGGTCACACTGAGGGAAAATTGGTTGTGCATGAGCTTGAAAGTTTCTTTTCCTTAATATGGAAAATAATAAATGGCTAGAATGTTAATTGGTCACTGCTGATTATTTATTTCTCTATTTTTACTATTTATTTATTTATTTATTTATTTATTTTTTAAGAGACTAGGTCTCGCTCTGTTGCCCAGGGTTGTCTCGAACCTGTGGACTCCAGTGATCCCTAGCCTCAGCTTCCCAGGTAGCTGGAATTACAGGCACGCGCCACCACGCCCAGCTTAATTTTTTAATTTTTATGAAATATCGGTCATATTTGTATATTATTGTTCCCCTTAGCTGTGACCCTTCCCTCAATATTGCACCCCTCTATTGCACCCTGCTTCCATTCCCCCTTTCCTCCCTCTGGCTACTCCAGCTCCTCTCTCACTGTAAGTCATTGGCCCACTGGTCTCTTTTTTCCGTAGTGATGTCCTTTTTCCTAGCTGAAGACCTGCGCTGCTGGGACATAGCCTACCAGACTGTTCAGGTCTCCAGGACTAACTTTGAGGCGGGCAGCCACGCTGAAGATGTCAGGAACTTCTTGTAGGGTGGGTGTGTGGTGCAGTTATCCAAGCTCCTTGATTGTGGCACTTCCTATGGTGGAGGGGACTGTCTCCTTTTCTCCAGACCCGTGTGTTCTCTGCTGATTATCAAATTTACACTCGTTCATATATACTGATGACTTCTTCCTGCGTAACCAGTCCAACAGCAGAAGGCCCTAAAAAGAGTGGAACAAAATCCAAAAAATATACCCCCAACCATTCTGGATCTGACATTGTCCTGCAATCCTGTGAAGAGAAAGAAATAGATACACAGGAGCCAGGGAGCCCTGAAGGAGGGAGTGGTTCTGTTTATCTTGAAGCAAGGGTAGAGTTCTAGAAGCATGATATTTCAGGCCAGGAGTGTACAATAGGTAAATAGAGAAAGACACATGGGCAGTTCAGATAGCAACTGAGAAAAACAAAGTGTCCAAAGGGTAAGTCACACTCAGGAATATACAAGTGGTTTGATAACTCTGGAACATGAAGTGCAACCAAAGGACTGTTATAATTCAGCTCCACATATGGCAAATGCAAATGAGTGTGATAGCGACCATTCCTATCACACAGCATTTACCAAAAAAGTTGTTATCTGACAGACAGAGCACCGTGAAAAGAGTACAGAAGATTCACCATCTCCTTCCAGTCACACCCTTGTTTCAGCTTCAAAATCCACTTAGAATATCTCTTGCCTTCCCTGCTTTCTTCCACTAGAAATGGAATTTTCTCCTCCCTTAGGAAATATATTGAAGCTAAAGCCGACTTCTCACACATGTATCTGTTAGCAGTCATGAATGTGTTTCTATAAACTCTTAAACAGCCATTTATTTTATCATTTTGGCTAAGAGAATGGAATATGGAAGAGTTGAAGAGGAAACACTATTTATGCTATAGCAAGTTGGAAAATAAGCATGATCCACTCATTTTATATTTTAAGATAGTCTCTATTTTCTCATTATCTCACACAAGGAACATGAATTCTAAAGTGTAACCAATTCACCGAAAGACACCCAATAACAAAGACTTCAAAATATAATCTATTACTGGTAGAACTCAGATTGAAAAAGACACGTCAGTATTAAATCAATGTCCTATCCACTAAATTTTTTAAAAAATCAAAATCAATAATGGAATATAAGCTGTTTGGCTCCAGTTTCATAGGTCTCATTTTTCCATCCCACATTTCTGGCTTACTTAAATATTCATGGAGGATTTTTTATTCTTGAATTTGTTCCAGCATCAGTGCTTAAATATAGAAGCTCTGATGAGTAAGCACTTAACCAGAGTTTACTTCTAACAGTCCCACGGGCCCCTTTTCACTTTTAACACTGAAGTTGCATAATGTATTTTTCTATTCCTTTCTTAACCAAATAAAAAAGAACACTTTAGACTGGAAAATGTTTTTTCTTCATAAATCCTTCCATCAGGGAACAGTGTGACAAATCACATTTAGGGGGAACAAAAGGATTTCTCTAGGTAAAATTTTACCAGATGATTCATTTAAATAGCAAGAATTTATAAAACCTTTACTTTCAGCGTAAGGTTGGGAGCAAAGGTGCAAACAGAATAAATATAAATATAGTCCCTATACTTTGAAAGTGCATTATTTTACTGAGGAGAAACAAATGAGGAAGAGCAGAATGCTATCCGTGACTATATGGCAAAAGACAGTGACAGGTATCCAGCAAAAGACAGTGACAGATGTCTAGTCTGTGGACTTTGCTACGGGATGTTTTCCCTGGGATATTTCCAGATGCTTCTTCTGAAGAGTTGATGGATCAGGTTTGGAGAGGAGCAAAGGAATCAAGATTTACAAGAACCAGAGGTTGATTATTATTAACATAAAAGCAAAAGCAATATAGATTGATTTCGGTAAAGAAATCAGCAACAGAAGTAAAAGAATGGAAAGGATTTAGTTATATTTGAGCTGCATAAGGGTGAGTGTGTGTGTGTGTGTGTGTGTGTGTGTATTTTAAGAAGTGTGTTAAATGATGTATTTGCCTGGGGCAAGAGAACTCATTTTAGAAGTAGCAAGAATTTAGAGTAAAATAAGACTATATTCAGGCCAAGAGAAGTTTTACTTAGTAGAGGATGCAAAAGAATTTGAACCGAAGAATGACATCATAAAATCAGCTTTCACAAATATTAATCTGGCAGAGACATTTAGGATAAATGCCTGGCAAAAGCGAGCTATCTCGCCTGTTCTTTAATGCCAACACTTAGCGAGTGTGTACTGAATACACAAATCATGTGAAGTGTCTCATACTAAGTAGAAAAAGGGACAAGTGTGAGCACTAATGGACAGGAGAATTATAACACCAATTCTGAGAGTTGTCTATATTTAAGCCTTTTTGTTCACTAAATATTTTTTGTAGCCTGACTTCATTTAGAATGATCCTAACAGCTTTTAGTTCTGTATTTATGCTAATTTGCCTAGCTATTTGGAGTCACTGCATTTGCAATTAAAATATTCAATGTAGTTGTTAGAAAACTACTCTGTAAGTGAGATGAAAAACAATTTTGTTGCATCCAAAATATACTTAGAAGACTTCAAGTCCCTAGGAAAGAAAAAGAAGATGGAGACCATATTGATGGGGAGGGCCTGAAATACGGAGAATAGTTAAGGAAAACTGGTTTAATGGTAACGAATTTCTTTGAGCAGGAGGAAGCCGCCATATTCATAACAATGAAGGCTGGAGAAGATTTCAGCTTAGAAATGTGCACTGATTGGAG
The DNA here is from genome assembly GCA_004024945.1 of Uropsilus gracilis. Classification (NCBI taxonomy): domain Eukaryota; kingdom Metazoa; phylum Chordata; class Mammalia; order Eulipotyphla; family Talpidae; genus Uropsilus; species Uropsilus gracilis. The sequence continues at coordinate 14,217 of PVHY01015721.1, read as the reverse complement.
GCCTGGTTTCTTGCTGAAGCTTGGTATATGTCATATATATATATAAATACAAAAATATACAGATATAAAAATGTAAAAAAAATTTAAAATATAAAAATTTTAAAATAATGATAAATCAAAACATTAAATTTAATATTGGATATTAAATAATATTAAATTGCATTTAATATTTAAGAAATATTAAGTTAAAAAGATTAATTTTGTCATTTTAAAATTGAGGTAACATTGGTTGACAGCCCTGTGTATGTTTTAGGACTGAGCTCCTATCTCGTCAACTATACATCATCATACCACCCCCACAACCAAAGCACTAATAATTTTCAGCCATAGTTCACAGATCCCTCTCCTTACTTTATTCCTCACCTTCCTCCCACTCTGATAACCTCCCTTCTGTGGTCAGAATCTAAGGGTTTGTTCCTTTAGTTTTCTCTGTTCCTTTGTATATGTGTATGTATGTGTGTGTGTGTGTGTGTGTGTGTCTTATATTCCACATTTGAGTAAAATCATCCAGTATGTGTCTTTCTCTTTCTGACTTATTTCACTTAGCATCATCCCTTCCAGTCCCAACCATGTTGTCCCAATGAGAGCTCATCTATTATCACTTATTTTACTGCCCCAGGACACACAGATTCCAAAATATTATTTGTGCTAGCAGTGATTGTATCACACATTCCTATTTGTAAAAACAGGTAAATTTTCCATTTTCTTGAAACTAACTGAAATCTCTGCGATCTTCATCCTGCCAAAGGGTGGTAAATTTAATCTGAATTCTCTTCCCTGCCAAGTGTCACATAATAAAGCTTTTACTACACACAAAGGTCTCAGACTAGTGCCCATAGCCTGGATTTAGCTTGTGGGTGTGTCCTATTGGTGCACAAAGTATGTATTATAAATAGATAAAATTTATAACTACTAAAAAGTGTCTAAATAGTTGCCCAAATTAACAGGTCCAGTCACTATGGAAAGCTGTGTGGAGGACCCTTAAACTATTGAAAATGAAGGTACCATTTGATCCAGCTATCCCACTATTAAGAATCTACCCAAAGGTTACAAAAACTCTAATCCAAAAAGAGACCTGTACCCGGATGTTTATTACAACTCTATTTACAGTAGCCATGATATGGAAGCAATGCAAATGACCCCAAATAGACAAATGGGTCAGAAAGCTGTGGTCTACATACACAATGGAATATTCATTATTAATCAACCAAAAAAAGACAAACGTATGTCATTCTCAGCAACATGTTTGGAGCTAGAGGGATCCATGTTAGCGGAAATTAGCCAGAAAGAAAAAGAAATACTGGATGGTTTCACTTATATGAGGGACATAGGGAAAACAAACAAAACAAACGGACAAGAATAATTTAAAACTGTCAACAAAGCCGGGCATGGTGGCTCGTGCCTGTAAGCTTCAGCCTATAACGTGACTGGGGCTAGGGAGCGAGGTTCGAGTCCTGCTTGGGGCAACACAGCGAGACCTAGTCCCAAAAAATAGCTGGGCATGGTGGCACGCAATTGTAATCCCAGCAACCTGGGAAGCTGAGGCTGGGGATTGCTTGAGTCCGTGGTACCCTGGGCAACGTGAACCTGCAGTTCCATGGGTAAAATAGCAAGACCTAGTCTCAAATAAATAAACAAACAAACAAACAAATAAAACTGTCAACAGAACTGAAGCATAGAACAAGAGGGGGAGGAGGGAAAAGTCAGGGGAAGGATGGGCACAAGAAATTAAAATAGTTCACAGGTGTTAAGGTGGTAGAAGAACCTCAGGGTAGACAATGATATATATGTGCAATCAATTAAAAAAAAATGAAACGAAAAATAGTCCAAACCAATATTGAAGAACTGGCGTAGAATTTACATTTGGGTCTTCTATTGGCAAAACTGGCTTCCTTTACTTCCTGATAATCGCTGACAACAACCAAACATCCCTTGCTTCCTCATCGTTGCCGCAGTCCACAACCTTCTTTATGATTTACACCAAGGCCCTTTAGTTATTTTCTTTTAGCGCCTGGTCTTGTAGGCACTTGATTTTCACTAGTCTAACCTCTGGGGTTTTGAGGGGGAAGTGTAACAGTTCAACTAGGTTGGATAATTCAGTAGGTCAAACAACCAACTGACTAAGGTGTTCTGAAAACAGGGCCACCAGCCCATGGGAATCATTTTTGAAATTTCTATGTTGTTAAAACACAAGAAAGGCTCGAATTGTGCTGAGTTTTCTCATCTATTTAACAGTTTAAGATTTAGCATAATTTAATGGGGAGGGTCCATCTATGTACAGAAGTGGATTTTTGGAGCTGGACCACACAGACCTTCAGCTGGGACTCAAGAAGTTTTTACCGCTCAAGATTTTCAACTTCGTTGACTCAGAATTAAAGCATTTATCATTGAAAATACTTGGAACCCCTTGCCAGGATCACAAATAAACTTAGGTTGTAGCCAGAGACCTTTAACCTTCAATGATAAGAATATAAAAATATCAAGGTTCGCTGAGGGGACGCTCCTCATTTTTCTCTATATTAATTGGGGTCCAAACAAATGCAGATGAAACACACAAAGCCACACAGAAACCTGTGATGTCTTACAGTCTCTAATGTCCTTCATGTTTTAGCAAGGATTGAAGTTGTTTCTTCATGCCCACAGGGGATGCACAGGAGGGTTCAGTAGTGAAATGTAAGAACTTAAACAAGTTAGAATACACAAAAATGCGCTTTCAATCTATTCTAAATCACCACAAATATTCTGAAAATGAGTTTTGAAAACATTAAAGTAACTTAATACTTATTTGAACTCCTTTAGGATTATAGTAAAACAAGAAAAAATAAGAGGAGGGAAGAGAGAAAAGATTAAACAGCTTACATTAAAACTGGTTGCTAAAATAAGAGGGGTTAGCTGGGTGTGGTAGCGTATGCCTGTTGTCCAAGCGCTGGGGGGCAAGGGACTGAGGATCCCTTGAGTTCTCGGGTTTGAGACTACCCTGGGCAACATAGTGAGACCTGGTCTCCAAAAATAAATAAATAAATAATAAAATTAAATTAAATAAGAGGGATTAAAAGATCTGCCTGACTGGTGATATTATTATAGAAGAACAGATACTGTTTTTGAAAAAAAATTAAGAGTCAACCTTAGTAAACTTCAAATCGCATTATATTAGCATATTCCAATAATAATTGCTAAAATCATTCATCAGGAACACTTTACTGTGCATTGTACCCAAGAAGTTGGTACTGAAAAGTAACACTTTTTTTGTCTCCATTATTGCTTTATAAAGTGGGATTTTTTACAGATGAGCAAATGGTAGCATAAAGAGTGTGGGACATGTATACAAGTGACACAATAAATCATTTGTAGAGCAGGAGTTAAAAGCCAGATCTGCCTGATTTCAGATCATTAAAATTATGACCTTCATCTTTCCAAAAGATTAGACAAGAAATAACAGAAAGCAAATCCAGTTCTTATGCAAAATGACAAGGAACAGAGCAGAGAAACAAAAGATACATTCAGTGCATTTGAGCAAAATTTCTAAATTTAAAATATTATATGTGATCCTAGATAGATTCTACCTATATGCTATTTATTGACAAATTCATGAAATGACACAAAATGGTTAAAAGTCAAAAGAGATGAAAAAAATGTTGATCAAGTGCAAAGACAAAGTTGCTACCATTACATCAATATCCAACAATGGACTCCCTCAAAACTCTCAAAGAACTGAGAATTGTTCCTAAATTGATATATCATTAAATTATATATTTAATACACTATATCATGAAAGGCAGATTTCAAGAATTATATAATATATAAGAAATATTATATTAATAATTTCATAAATGTTACACCCATGCTTTCATAGTAAACTATAATTGTCATGAAACAACAAAGTAGAGAGTCTGTTTGCAAAGCAAAATGATTAGAAATACTAAAAAAAAAAACAGCACATGCAATGGTGGTAGAGAATTTAACAAACTCTCTCTGATAATAGGTGATGGACAAAACATAAATGAAGAATAGATAATAAAAGGTTTCTGACAGCAGTGTGCCAGGAACCACTGAGACAGGAAAGTGAAACCAATGATTGAGGTAATCTGTCACAGATCTCTACCCACATCATCTCTGGTACTAGGAAACCAAACCCCAGGCCCACAGTAACATGCAATGTGAAGGAGGCTCCCTCCTTTACCAATCAATGGGGGAAGAAAGTCACCATGATTAGCTGTGGCCCCATGGTAGACCTGCTAACAGGAGGAGAGGAGCTTGACCAGCCAACTGGGGAAGTCTGCCCCAGCAGTGAAAGCCTCCACTGCCACTGGCTGGGAGTTGGATTCCCAAACCCAGATATCAGAACAGTATGGCACAGAACCAGCCACAGGTGATAGACACCAGAAAGGCTCCTGGAGAAGCCACTATGTATCTGCCCTACAAGTTCTTGACATGCTCGGCCTGACTATCCGCCTCAGCTACTCCTGGAGATCCAAACAGCCTGGTCGTGCTCTCCAGGAAGGCAAGTCCACACCCAGGAAAGCAAGGACAGAGTTCCAGAAAAAATCGATGGGCCAAAAATGGACCAATAGCTTGCAGCGAGTGGAGCTGGAATGACCAGAGGGGGGAAGGGGGAAAGAGAAGGTGGGGTGGGGAAGGAATAAGGGATGCAATACAACCATACAAACATGACCACTTTTGTATGATAATTACAAAATTAAAAATTAAAAAATATTCCTGAAAAAAGATATAGATGCATTTAAAAGAGCAAGGAACTTATCACAGCAGATTGTGAGCCTCTTTGGAATATTTATAAAATTTTCTGGATTGGGTTATGAGAAGATTCTTGGTATTAATCAAGATTCCAGCTCTAGAAAAGATGGCAAACAAACGCAGGCTACCAGTTCGTTCTCCCAAGCCCAACCTAGAAAATGCCTCAGAAGGAAGATGGACCGTCTTGGTTTGGAAAACTGCAAGGAATCCTGGAACCCTCTGTGGAGCAGACAGCAACTGAGATCCAGGTTGAGAGGAAACAGTAGCTGTTGGTAGAGACACCACAGGCTGGTGGGGACACAGGGAATCATTGCAGGGAGGAGTTATACTTGAACTCTGTCCTCTTCCCTGCATTGCCCCAGAACATACCTGCCCACCTCCTCCCCCTGCCAGGCAAGGAAGGAATGGGAAAAACTGCCCTGGCCAGACTGGTAGGATGACATGACAGGGGTGTCCATTTGGGAGGACAGATTCAAAAGGGGTTGGCAGCCTGTGCCTGGGGCTGCACTATCCCTTCCGCCCCCTTAGTCAGTGCGCGCATGTGGTATGGCATATGCAGTTCCGACTGCAGGCAACACACTTGGAAATGCAGAGCCTGGGTAGAGCACAAAGGCTTCCTCACTCGCCTCCTTCCTGGGGAAAAACGAGGGAGTGGTTAAGCGCAGAGTCTGAAAAGAGAGGCTGTAGACGTATTCTTGCACTACACCACACACCACACCACTCACACACACATCACCATGCACATCACAGCCCGCGCATGTTCCACATACACCATACACACCACACATACCATATCACTCACGAACTTACACATCACCAAACACATCACAGCCCATATATAGTCCACACACACCATACACACCACACATACCACATCACTCACACACACCCTCTTCACACCATATACACACACCACAGCACTCACAAACACACAATCACCACACACATCACAATCCATACACACTTTACACACACTTACATACCACACACAGACCACACTATTTATACACACCACTCTACTCACGTTATAGCCAATACACACCCCACATATATCATACACACCACATACACCACACCACACACACCATACTACTTACACACACATACATGTATATACACCACACCATATATATATACACCACACCACTCACAAACACACATTACCACACACATCACAGCCCATACACACTCCATACACACCACTCACACACATACACATACACACACACTTCACTTCAACTCACTTCCAGAAGGGCAGGAAGTAGAACCTGGATTTCCTCCTGTGACCTGGACCACATTCTACATGGAGGTAAATATGACACTCAGGACATAAACAAACCCAGAGAGGGAGACAGCACAGAGATTTAGGAAAGTCAAGATTACACCTTAGAGTGTAAGAACAGCAAGATGACTATTTCAAAATGAACTTCTCTTAAAAAAGAGAACAAAGGATTTCAGTATCATGAAGCAAGAACAGACTTAAAGCCAAAGAGAAATATAGACTATGAGATAAAAGAGTTGAAATCAGGAACTTTTTTTTGAGACTAGGTCTCATTGTGTTGCCTGGTGTAGCCCTGAACCCAGGGACTCAAGTGATCCCTAGCCTCAGCCTCTCAGGTAGCTCAGATTACAGGTGCACACCACCAAGCCTGGCTATTTTTTTTTTTTTTTTTTTTTTGAGACTAGGTCTCGCTATGTTGCCCGGCGTAGTCCCAAAACCTCAGACTCAGATTTCTAGCCTTCACCTCCTAAATAGTTAGGATTAAAGGCACGAGCCACCACACCCAGCCTAGGAACTTGATATATGTCAGTATGTCACAAAACGGGCTCAGAATGTTTTATCTGAAAACAGGATGATGACCAACCCAGCTTGACGCTGAGGAGTCTTCGGGACACAGGACTTTCAGTGTTGATACTAGGAAGGCCCTGAGGTCACTGGAATGCAGTCACCTTAAACAGAAGTGAAGCCTTTCAGAAGATTCCAGACAGGGAAGAAAAATCAGAAAAATGTTTGACCACTCAGAAAGCCAGAAGTAAGGCCGGGCGCGGTGGCACACGTCTTTAATCCCAGCCTGGGAAGGGAGGCCGAGACTAGGAATCGCGTGAGCCCATAGGTTCGAGACCCACCGGGGGCAACATAGAGCTAGACTCAAAAAAATAACTGGGTGTGGTTTCATGCGCCTGTAATCCCAGCTACAGGGGAGGTGAGGCTGGGGATCACTGGAGTCCGTGGTACATCGGGAAACAGATCGAGACCTAGTCTCAAGAAAGAAAAAAAAAGTCAGAAATAAAAATTCTTCGACAATAACCCAAAAGGAAGAAAAATTTAAGAAAAATAATTGAGGAGTTTCCTGGAATTAAAGCTCTATGACTGGAAGGGGTCTAGCCTGTCAAATAGAACACGTTCATTTTACACGTCAAAGACAGAGAGAAAATGACAAAAGCCTCCAAACAGAGAGCACAAAGCCTGCAAAGGAATGAGCGTCACATCAAACCTGACAAAAGCAATGTTGGAACCAGAAAGGTAGTGGGCAAAAAATGTCACACAGCATTAGAAGAAATGAACTTCAAGTGCAGTTCAGTTAAACTGTTATGGTTCTGCACATATACAACCAAGGTACCCTTGGAGGTAGAAGCCTGCAAGGTTTTGCCATGCAAAGTGCTCCCTGAAAGCACTCTTGGAGGAAATATTTCTGCAAAATAATAATAATAATAATAATAATAATAATAATAATAATGAGAATACTCCAAGATACAGGATAGAACTCAATGACATAATGACACAGTCCAAGGTCTAAAAGAGGAAGGGTGGGAAAACTGCATCCATCTTAACCCAGAACACAAATTCTGTTTTTTTAACATCAGGGTGTGTTGTTTCATTTTATTATTATTATTTTGCTTTACTTTTTTTTTTTTTTTTTTTTTTTTTTTTTTTTTTTTTTTTTTTTTTTTTTTTTTTTTTTTTTTTTTTTTTTTTTTTTGAGACTAGGTCTTGCTATTTTTACCCGTGGAACTGCAGGCTCACGTTGCCCGGTGTACTACAGACTCAAGCAATCCCCAGCCTCAGCTTCTCTGGTAGCTAGGATTACAGGCGCATGCCACCACGCCCAGCTATTTTTTTGGAACTAGGTCTCTCTACGTTGCCCCGAGCGGGACCCACACCCCAACCCCTGGTCCCCGCTGCGGCTTCCTAGGCTCCCACTTACAGGCGTGCGCCATCATGCCTGACCTAGTTTTACTTTTTAAAATAATTTTTTATTTTCTAATTTTCATTAAACACCAGTCCTATTTGTATAGCTATTGTTCCACTTAGGTATGACCCTCACCTCAATATCACACCCCTATACTACTCCCCTGCTCCCCCCTTCCCTTCTTCCTCCCTGCCACCCTCCAGTTGCTCCAACTCCTCTCTCCTGCAAGTTTTCCGTGGGTACTTGGTCTTGGCCTACTGATCTCTGGAGCAATATCCTTTGTCCTGGGGGGAGGAACTGTGCTCCTGGCATGCAGCAGACCAGGCTGCTCAGATCTCCAGGTAACTGTGAGGCATAAGGCAGGCTGAGCTCGTCAGGAATCTCTTTCAAGGCAGATGTGTGATGTGGTTCTCCAGACTCCTGGATTGTGGCACTTCCTGTGGTTGAGGAGACAGTCTCCTTTTCTCCAGATCCATTTGCAGAACACAAATTCTAAATATCAATGTATGTGGCTGGTGGCAGGTTGAGATGGAAGGAACTGGGAAGGTCAAAGAGACATGAAAGTAGACAAGAAGACAGAGATGTTGGTAAGTCAAAAACATTGATAGGTTAAAAAATAAGTATTCGTGTTAATGATTTGGTGATAAGCACAGCTTAAAAGATCATAAATATTTTTCAGTCTGACACTCCACACCCAAATAAAATCTGAATGCTTTTAATGAAAGGGAGAAAATTGAAGTAGAAAGTATGAAATAAGATGGTAAAAAATGCTAAGATGTTATTCATTTAATTAAATGTAAACAAGTTAAAAACACAAATCAAAAGATTCTTGAAATTGAGCCAAAATGCAGTGAACTATTCACAAGAAGAAAGTTTGAAAATAAAGGGGTGGGAATAAATATGGAGAACAATGAGACAACATAAAGGCAAGAGAGTTACCTTAGTATGAAAAAATATAATATTTTCACTTTTTTCTAAAGGCAAATGGGGCATGAAAAGACCAACAACGTCACCAAGATACTATTTGTAATGTAGTGAGATATATAAAGCAAAAACTGGTAGAGCTGAAGTATGATAATCAAGTGAAGTGTGATAAACGGGTGTTTGCTGAAGTCCAACCATCTAAGAAATACAGCCTGGGAGTCTAGATAAACAACCTATGACTGCCTGACTCAGTTTCCTGGTATGCAGCCCTGTCTCTCCTTGAAGCTTCCTCATTCTGTCTTGGCCATGTCAAGCTCTGTATTGCCAACAACGGTATCCCACCAGAGCATGTAAGGTGTATATAAAAAAGCCCTTAACATCCCAGTAGGGCACTCAGCCATATGAATCTGCTGAGTCAGCACCAGTCCTAATAAACCTGCTTCTTGTCAGCCTTGGTGAACTCATTCCCTGATTGCCTCTGCAATATATGGTCCTCATACCCTGATTGCCTGCTTACAGAATAATGGGGAGATAGAACAATGGACAGAAGTAATTGGACGTTTAACAGATCTTCTCATATACCTATTGATAAAGGATTCTAGAAGATACAGATATTACTGGCAACATAATTAACAAATTCACGTAAATAGTTACATGACCAACCACTAGGCAAAACACTCCTTTGGAACATATGTGAAATTTGTACCCAACCTCTCTGGAAGTTTTTAGGATCTTTATATTAACTTACATTTCTATGTTCTGAAATATTGTGGGATGTGTCTAGATGTGGGTCTTTTTAAAGTTCATCTTATTCAGCACTCAGTGAGCCTTTTTTACTTGTTTTATATTTTTCTTTTTTTAATTTTGATGAACTACAATTTATTTATTTTGCTTATTTATTTTATTTTCTTATTGATTGCACAATCTATGTAACTCTCTCACTCTCACTCTCTCTCTCTCTATATATATATATCAATCATTGTCTGCCCTGAGGTTCTCCCATCACCTAATTACCAATGAACAGTCTCAGTCTTTTGTGCCCACCCCTCCCCCTTCTTCTTCTCCCTCCCCCTCTCTCACTCCATGCCTCAGTTCTATATTTTTGGTAGTTTTAAATTTTTCTTGTCCATTTGTTTGTTTTTCCTAACTCACTTATATAAGTGAAACCATCCCATATTTCTCTTTTTCTTTCTAGCTAACATTTCCACTAACATGAATCCTTCTAGCTTCATCCATGTTTCTGCAAATGACATAAGGTTGTCTTCTTTGATTAATGAATAATATTCCATTGTGTAAATATACCACATCTTTTTCAGCCATTCATCAGTTTGGGGGCATTTGGGTTGTTTCCATATCTTGGCAATTGTAAATAGTGCTGCAATAAATATGTGCATACAGGTGTCCTTATGGATTAGTGTTTTTGCATCCTTTGGGTAGATTCCCAGTAGTGGGATTGCTGAGTTACTTGTGTTTTATTTATTTTTAAATTGCGTTCTTTTTACTTAAGTGATGTTGATTTACATTGTATGTGACTTAGGGGTATAGGTTTATAGTCCTTCAAATGCATGTTAGCATGTTACCACACCAACGCACCACCAAAGCTCCAGATTCTTCCTCCATGATCCACTGTCTTCCCTTCTCCATTGCTCCTTACTCTCTTGCTCCTCCCCTTCTAGTGGCTACAGTTTTACAGTCAGACTTTCAGGGTTGGCTCTAGTTTACTTTCATCTTTTCCTTTGCTTTTTTTTTTTTTAACATTCCCCATATGAGTGAAATAATCTGGAATTTCTTCTCATTTAGACACATTTCCTGTAGCATCATCCCCTCTGATTCCATCCATGTTGTGACAAATTAAGCCCTTTTAATTTGAATACCTAAACATCCTAGAACTTTTTTTTTCTATTATTTTTTTTTCTTTTCTTTTCTTCTTCTTCTTCTTCTTCTTTTTTTTTTTTTTTAGAGATTAGGTCTCACTATGTTGCCCCATGCAGATCTCAACCCACAAACTCAAGCGATTCCTAGTTTTAGCCTTCCTTCCTAGACTGGGATTAAAGGTACATTACACCACACCCAGCCTCTTTTCTATTATTTCGTTGATAACATTTTCTCTGTTTCATCATCTTGAGAATCTCATTAGTTGTATGGTGGCTTCCTACATTGTCTTCCTCTCCTAGTTTATGTTTTATAAAATTACATAAATGAATTCTCCTTTCTCTTTATAAATAAGGTCTTTTGACTCCAAGCATGTCCATAGCACAGCAGCACTGCTCTCACCTGGGAGCTTGTTAGAAATGTAGAACTTCAAGCCTCATTTCAAATGACAGAATTAGACTCTTCATTTTAACAAGATCCCCAGGCAATTCTTTGCACATTAAAGCTGGGGAAATAATGTGGGAATTTTCAAAAATTTAATCTCCAGTCCTCTTGAAGTGGTTCTGTGTGGCATTCATAGGACTAGTCTCTAGTAGCCCTTTCTTGTACTGTATTCTTTTTCAGCATTTTAGTTTGCTTTATGTCCATCTACTATTTAGTGGGGACCAATTAGTCTTGTTTCAAGCTCTCTTCTGTTTCTTGAATGATTTGTGTCCTCTGGGGTTATTTTTTTTTCCTTGTGTATCTTGGTCCAGCTCTTTCTTGTTGCTTTTTATCCTTACACATCTGTTAATCTCTGAGATTCCTGTTATAGTTATGAATAAAAGATGTGGATTACTTCATGCAGTCAGTATGGGTAGAGCGGGTCTCTCTTTGCATGATGTAAGCATAGCTGCCTAGTTCAGCTCAGCCTCTTTCCCTGAATCAGAATCATTCAATGTCAGAGAACATTTTAACAGATGCTTCACTTTAACATCAGCACCTGGGAAGCCAAAGCAGGCACTTGCCATGGAAAATTTAGCTCTCCACATTGCTTTTTTCCTTATGAATCAGGCTTTTTCTTTTTCGTTATACAACCTCTCTAGTGGGTGAGGGAGCAAAGTTAAGAGCAGGTTAGCACGATGCTTCTGTAGTTTCAGCCCCACTCTTCATTCTTCTCTTCACTTTGTAGATTCCTTTGACCTCCCAGCTCTCTCCTGTGCTCCATCTCACCCATCAACACACTCTGCTTTGTCTTCCGGAGTTTTCTACAGCTTCTTATCTGCTGATTGAGTTCATTGTTAGCTTCTGTTCTATAGTATTTATTTAACTTTTTCTATCTCTCTGGAGTCTGCAAAGAAGTGGGAGGCCAATGCATGTTATGGGTTCATTATCCTAGCCAGATGCCTGGTAGGTGCTTTGTAATGCTTTGTTTAAATCACAGAAGTGGCTCTTTTACTGTAGACTTAGAGCTATGCCAACCACCCAGGAGTTGTACTTTCAGATGACTCATGGAAAGAATGCTGTAACATGTATAAGGACAGTATCAGCGTAGTATGATGCTTTGGTAAACAGGGTGATACATAGTCAGCAGAATAATCAGAAAAAATTAAAGCTGTGTTGTTTGATGTCAAGCTGGGAAAGGACTTTAAAAGCTGAAGATCTGAATTCTTAGTAATTAGGCTGCTAAAATAGCAGTTGATGAAACGATAATATTGGACACGTGCTGATTAAATCGACCAATGAGGTAATACTAGAAGGTCAATAGATTTGGCAGAATCAGAATCAAAAATGTGTGGTAAATGGGAATGGTGGGCTAGTCAGAGAGAACAAAATTTATCATAAGCAAGGGTGAAGGTTGGGAGGGCAGATGAAGAAACCACCCACCCAGGAGCACAGCTTAATGTCAACATACATGAGTGAGAGATGCTAAAAAATCACAAATGGAAATTTAAGTTCTCCAGACAGCTGTACAGTGGAGGTACTGGTGGGCCTCTCTGAATTGAGTCTTTCTTATATGTCGCAGTGTAAGGAGCTACTTTTTGGAGGAAGAATTACTACTCTAGAGCAGATTTTATGGTATCTTAGAGAGATACCATATGCTGAATAGCTAAAAGAATTAGGGCCAATTCAACATAATTGTTATATTGAATAGAAAATGTGACAGTTTTAGCAGGCGCCATGGTGGGTACCTGTAATCCCAGCTACTTGGGAGACTGAAGCTAGGAGTCACTTGAGTCTGTGGATTCAAGACTACCCCAGGCAACATAGTGAGACCTAGTCTCAAGAAAGAAAGAGAGTCCCGCTCGGGGCAACACAGTGAGACCTAGTCCCAAAAAATAGCTGAGTGTGGTGGTGCATGCCTGTAATCCCAGCAATCTGGAAAGTTGAGGCTGGGGATTGCTTGAGTCTGTGGTACCCTGGGCAATGTGAGTCTGCGGTTCCACGGGCAAAAATAGTGAGTCCTAGTCTCAAAAAAAGAAAGAAGGAAGGAAGGAAGGAAGGAAGGAAGGAAGGAAGGAAGGAAGGAAGGAAGGAAGGGAGAAGGAGGGAGGGAGGGAGCTAATCAGGGAAGGGAGGGAGGGAAAGAGGAAGGAAGAAAGGAAGAAAGGAAGGAAGGAAGAGAAAAGAAAACATGGCAGTTTTTGAAAGTCTTCTATGGAAGAGGTGGGACCCAGGATACAGACAAGTTCTATTGAAGTTCTATGACTCAGTTTAATAATAAAGAGTCAAACCAGATGTGGTGGCATGAACTTGTAATCCCAGCTACCTGGGAGGCTGAGGCTAGGAATCACTTGAGTCTGTAGGTTTGAGACAACCCTGAGCAACATAGTGAGTGAGACCTAGTCTCTAATAAATAAATAAGTAAATAAATAATAAATAGCTAAATTAAGTGAGATACTACATTAGCTTATAATGTTTCTAAAGCATTTGATAAATGCATTCCTCACTGGCAACCTCATCAGTGGTACTGTTAGCAAACAAACCAAGGGGCACCCCCGTACCCCCACACCCACACATATAAAGACAAAACATACCCAGTATGTAAGACCTTCACTAAGAAAGAACTTTAATAGTATTGCTGTATAATAGGAAGAAGAGAAGGAAAAATAATAGTTTCCCAATAAAACACCTAAAGTTCCACAACCTTCATGGATAAATGCTCAGCCAAACAAGGCTGGCCCAACATGGGGCCATGGAGGCCCAAAGTCCTGCCATGAGTCTCAAAAGCTGCACCAAGGAAATGAGGCCACCAGGGCTGGCAAGAAACAGGTTTATTAGTAGCAGTGCTGACTCAGCAGATTCATACCCAAAGGTTGAGTGCCTCTAACAGGGAGTTAAGGGTTTCTACCCTCTTTACATGCTGTAGTGTTCCAGGTGGGTTGTCATGGGTGGTAGCACAAGGCCTGATGTGGCTATGAGAGAATGAGGACCATTCAAGGAGAAACAGGGCTGCAGACCAGAAAACTGAGTCAGGCACTCATGGGTTGTTTATCTA
>PVHY01015720.1:17015-35501 GCA_004024945.1 Uropsilus gracilis | reverse complement strand
GAGGTGAAGAGCACAAAAGATCAGGATAGTTAACAAATATTAGTGAAGTGGGAAAGCCCCGGGGTAAAAAAGAAAAAAAGAAAAAAAACACACACATTTACCAGATACTAGAAGAGAACAACAGGCCAAACAATCAACAACTGAACATCAACTTAACCAACCAACAATTTGCAGAAAGATGGGAGAAGGAGTGACTGAAGGGGGGGATACAGAGGGGGGATATAGAAGGAGGAGGAGGGATCAATTAATGCACAATTGTGACAAATCAATAAAGTGAAATTTAAAAAATAAAAAAATAAAAAATAAAGAGGTATAAAACTGAATTGATAATGTGGAAACTCAAAGTGGTTGAATATCAACTTGGAAAGTTCAATAAGAATACAGAAAGAAAAATAAAAAATATCTAAATATACTGGTGAGTTTTTGTATTATACCTAGCTTTGCTATATCAAATAAAATCCAGAAGATTCTGTTTGAAAAAAAAAGAAAGAAATTCAATTGGTGAGTTTTCTAATAGTAATAGAATCAACTTTCACCAACTTGTTGCTGTAGATTAGGTTCAGGGGAGTGCTGAGGTTGACCTGTACTAATTTAATTCTTCATTTGTTAAGCAGCATTCTAGGTATACTGCCATTTCTGAGACAGTCAAGAGGTTGTGTTTCAAGTCTGGTAATCTCATTCTTTGCATGTACAGGCACGTTTCAGTAAGAGGCCGAAAGTCAGCATAAATGAATCTATTGATCTCTTTCAAAATTCAACTACAAACCAATTTAGAATCAGATTTACCAGATGTCAAGTGCAACAGTTGTAGCTAGATCAGTGACATAATTAACAATGCTGTTGAGTATTAGGAGGAAAATGATAGGTGGTTTTTGTTTTGTTTTTTTTTTTTTGTTAAAGACTAAGGAACACTAATTGAATACTAATAATTTGGTTGCCCATAAAAGTACAAGGCACATTAATATTTAAGACTGTTAATGGTCTCTAAATTCTGCCTATATGGCACTGAAACTGTCTGACAGGTTATATAATAAAATACTCCCAAGGAAATTTTCCTTTAAAACTTTTTATTTAGAGATAGTTCTCCCACTCACTTCCACAATATATCATACTGACTTCACTACCTTTCTAAATAAAACCTCATATTAAGCATTGCCTCTGGGAGAATATACAAAGTACAAGAAAACAACATTCCACTAAATTGATATTTATGAAACCATCTTATTAGGGGGAAAAGATAGTTTTTTATATGTCCAAATTAAAGACAAATGCATATAGCCTTCCTTTTTCTGCTTACACGAACCCAACAATCAGCATTACATACAAAAATAGATGTTACACATCAATCCCTTACATTTCAACCATTCATTAACTTATCTTATTCCAGAATATGCTAAATTATCATAAATTTCTAAAGACCTCCATAAGAATAGCATTCAATTATTATTTGAATATTTATACTTTTATTTACCATTTGGTCTCTTTTTTTCTAAACACATGACTGTCAATTAAGCAAAGCAAAATAAGTCAGAAGGAAAAAGATAAATACTGGATGGTTTCACTTATAGGAGGAATATAGAGAAACCAAACACAGTTGTGGAAAAAAGCAACATTTGCAATTTGACCATAGGTCTGAGCTATATATGGTGAGGGAGGTGGAGAAGGGTCAACCAGAGTAGGGAAAAGCACAAGGGAATGTGGTGAAGGCTCACATGGAACAGAGCCATGGTAAAAAAAAAAAAAAAAACCTGAATTATACTTGAGGCAGAAATCAAAATCTCTACTCACCAGGCTTCTTTGTCTCTGCTCTTCCTTTATCTCTCCCATCACCATGACCCTTTTTCCCTCCCACTTCCTCTTAATCCCAGAAACCTATTAATGTCCACTAGATTTTGCAACCTGGAAGTGCAAGCATCCCATAGAACACTGCCTATTGAACAGAGAGAGCCACATTGCTTATATCTGGTTTTGGGAATTGGGAGAGGTATTGGCATATCTCAGGTTTACCCTATCATACCTTTGAGGATTCTTAACCTTTGCAGCCAGAGTGTGTAGACTGGGAAGATAACAATCTTTTGAGGAAGGGGTACACAGGACAATAGTATGTAGTCTCACTATCTAGAAAAAGAACCTTCCTATATCCTACGTAAACTCTGAACTTCCTTTAGCTCCCAACTTGTGCAATCTAAGATTGTAAAACTGTTTGTATTCCATAAATGAATGAGACCAACTACTGTCTATCATTTTTCAAAGTATTTTGCTTAGCATGATGATCTCATGATCCACCCACTTTATTCCTTTAGGCATTATTTCATCTTTTTAATAGGTGAGTAATATTCCATTGAATATATATTCAATATATACTTTTTATCCAGTCATCTATATATGAACATTGAGGCTACTGTGACATTTGACTACTGTGACTAATGCTTATTATGAACATAGGACTGAAAAAAAATTTATACACTTGTTTTCTTATTCTGAGAGTAAATATCTAACAATGGTATTGCTCTATCAAATGATATTTCATTTGTCTTTTTTTGAGGGATCTCCATACCATTTTCTATAAATAAAGATAGCACCAAATTACATTCCCACCGAAATGGATGAGTAGTTCTTTTCCTCCACATTCTCACCATCATATGTTGTTTCCAGTCCATTCTCACAGGGGTGAGATGATATATTACTGTGGTTTTGATTTGTGCATTGCTCAAGATAAGTGATAATGAGCATTTTTTCATATGCCTTGAGGCCATTTGAATGTTTTGAGATTGAGGGTTTTTTTTGAGTATTTGGGTCTTCTGACCATTTTTTAAATTAAGTTTATTTTTTTTAATGATTGCATATACATATATGTATATATATATACAAATACATTTTACATCACTGTCTATCCTGAGGTTTTCCCACCACCTTTAGCACCCATAAACCATCTTAAATTCTTGTGCCCATACCTCCCCCGATTTTATTCTCTCCCCTTCTCTTGCTCTATGCTTTAGCTCTGTTGACAATTCTAAATTTTTCTTGTCCAATTGTTTTTTATCCCTATATCCCTCATAAGTGAGACCATCCAGTATTTCTCTTTATTTTCCTGGTCTATTTCTGCTAATATGATTCATTCTGACTCCATCCATGTTGCTGTAAATGACATAGCTTTTTTTTTCTTTTTTAATTGATGAATAATATTTCATTGTGTACATATACCACAACATTCTGACCCACTTGTCTTTTTAGGGGCATTTGGGTTGTTTCCATATCCTAGCTATTGTAAATAGTGCTGTAATAAACATCTGAGAACAGGTGTGCTTTTGAATTAGTGTTTTTGTATCCTTTGGGTAGATTCCAGAAGTGGGATTGCTGGATCAAAGGGCACTTCCATTTTCAGTAGGGTAAGCTTTCCATAGTGGCTGGAACAGTTTGCATTCCCACCAGCACTGTGTTAGTGTTCCTTTCTCTCCACATCCATGCCAGCACTTGTTGCAAGTGATTGACTGTTTAATATGGGCTATTCTTACTAGTGTGAGGTGGTATTTCATTGTGGTTTTGATTGGCATTTCACTGAGTATTAGCAATGCTGAGCATTTTTTCATATGCCTTTTGGCCATTTTGTATCTCTTCTTTGGAGAAGTGTCTTTTTAGTTCTTTGCCTCATTTTTTACACTGGGTTTTTTGCTTTGTTTTTGCTAAGTTATGTGAGTTATTTGTGGATCTTTGTTATCAGGCCCTTATCATTTGTATGGAGGGCAAAAATTTTTCCCATTGGATTGGGCTTCTTTTTGTTTTGGTTATTGCTTCTTTTGCTGTTCAGAAGCTTTTAAATTTGATGTAGTCCCAGGTGTTTATGTTTTCCTTCTTTTTTTTTTAGCATCTGTAGATGTGTTCTGAAAGAGATTTCTGAAATGTAAGTCTTGGAGTGTTTGCTCATATTTTTTTCTATGTATTTTATGGTTTCAGGTCTTACATACAGGTCTTTTATCCATTTTGAGTTGGTTTTTGTGCATTATGTGAGGAAGTAATTTAGATTAATTCTTTTGCATGTAGCAGTCCAGTTTTCCCAGCACCATTTGTTGAAGAGATTATGTTCCATTGTATGTTTTTTGCCTCTTTGTCATAAATTAATTGATCATACATGTGTGGCTTTATTTCTGGCTTTCATTTCTGTTCTATCAGTCTGTGTGTCTTCTGACATTTTTTTACTAAGTAGGTTATTTTGTTGAGGTGGCAGAGTTGTATATTTTTTAAATAAACCACTCATAATATGTGTGATGTACAAATCTCTTCTTCCAGTGTATAGGTTACTTTTTGAGTTTTATGGTAGTCCTCTAGAACTATGGCAGTTTTTTAGTTTAAAATAACCTCATAATTTTTAGTCCACCTTGAATTAACTATTGTTTATAAAGTAAGGATCTAGGCAATTTTACATTTTTCTTTTTCTTTACTTTTCCTAACTCAAAACCCCTGAAAATCTAAGCCACATAATTCACAGTTTGATGAATTCATTATTTCTGACATTATAAAACCAGTATCTAACAGGTTGCTTTTTCATCAACACATAGATCTTTAGTAAGAAACATTTTTATGAGCTCTGTTAATTTATGCCCTCTACCATGCCTCAGACATTTCCTTCTAAAGTAGACTCTACCTTGAATTCTTTGGAAAATGAATTCAAAATAAAAGTGTCAATAAAAACTATTCTAGATATTTTTTAAATATTCCTCCACTTAGAATATTTTATGATTCTATTTTCATAAGGTATTAAAATCCCATTATTCATTTTTTCTTATTATTTATAAAACAATTACATTTACATCCAAGAACATTTTTAAAAGTCACTTTTTACAGTTAACTCCAAGTAGGGCTCACCTTTTCTGAAAAAAGAAATGAAAATGGAAAATGTCATGGCAGATTCCTGGTTTTCATTTTCTTCATATTTGTTTCCATACTGTCTTCATACACTTGAATATGCTATATACACTTTAAGTGTTTTTAAGTATTAAATAACTTTTATATAAGGCAAATATAAGAACTACTTTAATTTGCTAGAGATGAAAATTAAAAATGTGTTCAACTCAGTCAAAAGTTGTTTAATATAGAATATATTTTTCTTGAGATAGAACTAGTAGGTATAAATTTAAGTCAAAATGAAGCACACAACTTCCAGCCGGGGAGTGAAGAGGGGAGGATGCTGGGAAGGGGGGGTGAATCCCTGGGATTCCAAAGTCGTGAAATTTATATATAAATAAATTTTTTAAAATATTAAGTCAGTTGACCACTGCAAAATTAAAGCTGCCAAATATGCCAGTGGTTCTCCCAAACTTTCTAGTCTCAGAAACAGCTACAAAGCTTTCAAAGAACACAATCCCACCAGCAATCCCTGGTTTCACTGCACAGCTGTT
Source organism: Uropsilus gracilis (assembly GCA_004024945.1). Classification (NCBI taxonomy): domain Eukaryota; kingdom Metazoa; phylum Chordata; class Mammalia; order Eulipotyphla; family Talpidae; genus Uropsilus; species Uropsilus gracilis. The sequence continues at coordinate 30,105 of PVHY01015720.1, read as the reverse complement.
GCATTGTAAGAAATATTTCTGTTTTTAACTCTAACTTTTTCATAAAGGAGCTCACCATCATCTATAAAACAACCCACTGAGAAGCTGCTAGCCATTTCTATTTAAAGAATATATTTTCCCTCCAACATACATGCATACAGCTACAAGTCAAAAAACATGTATCTTCTTGCAATATTTGTAGTACAAACACACCTGGGTAAACCTAAATATTGTAGAAAGCACTCAGCTGAATTTTTAACATTCCCAGGAAAATATGTGACTTTGCCTTACTGCAGGCACCAGAAACAATATGCCTAATATAGTGCTTTGCACGGGTATAATTTGTCAATTTTATCACACAGAGGAAACCATATTATCTAATAAAAAGCACTATCTATGGGTATAAAACTAAGTCCCCAACATTGCATTAATCACAGTTGAGAAAAGTGGGAATGTCACTATATATCCACAACAGATTTTCTCCAACCAGACCTGAAGAGGAAGGGAGAAAAAGAAGTGGAGGGGAAGCGCTTCAGTGGAGGTAGACGGAAGGGAAGGGTTAGAGAATCAAACACTCATTTTTCCTCATAATCATACTTCTATTTCATCTTAATACTGTAATTGTTAGACTACCTGAATTTCATGTGGACCGCATGTAGAACATATGATTTTAGAACACAATATATTTATGAAGGAATTATCAAGTAATTTTTTTTTCTTGGTTATAGCAGTCAAACATGACATTATGAGTCAATGACATACTCCCCAAATATCATTATAATTTATGCCTTGATCATTGTTATTGAAAATTTGATAGCTCTGACTTGATTGACGGGACTTATATTTATCTTTGTTTCATGTTACTTTTTAAAATTTCCCCCATCCTGGAAAATTACAAAAGGATTCAATTAAACTTGAAATCATATCAAATAATTTCAAGCCAAAATACAGACCTAGTGTTATATATAGTTTGATTTTGGCATAAAATACTGAAGAGTATTCACCTCACAAGAAAAAAAATGTGTCAAAAGCTAATGGGCTTATGAAATATATACTCAATATTGCTATAATTGAAATATACAATTGAAATAAAATTAAGACCATAATGGACTACCATACCAGTAGAGAGCTAGAATCAATTGACCATACCAGAAACTGACAAGAACATGGAGCAATGAGGTCTTTCATATATTGATAGTAGGATTATAGAATAGAACAAACCAACCATTTTCAAAAAAACACCGTGGCTATTTCTTATAAAGAGAAACATTCTTATAAAAGGAAACTCAGCTAGTATATCCCTTAACCATTCCTTAAGAAAATGGTTTAATCTCTTAAACCATTAAATTAAATTAATGAGACATTAAATTTAAATTAAATTAAAGAGAAAAATGGGAACATACAATATGCCCATCAACTCCTAATAGAAAATCAAAAAAAAAAAAAAGGTGGTGTATTCATAAAAGGTCATGTTACTTGACATACTTGACAATAAATTACAAAAAAAATAGCTGCTACATGACATGAATTGAGTCATAAACATGTTAAGTGAAAGAAATAAGGCACAAAAGAATCCATACTGTCTGACTGCATTTATACAAAAAGTCTAAAAAGGGTAAACTAAAACTAAATTGTGAGAAGTTATCAGCAGGAGCCAGGGCACAGTAGATATTACAGAATTAAGAACATGAAAGAAATTTAGGGGTGATAGAAATATTTATCTCTATTTTGTCCAAACTCATCACAACTGTGGGTTTATATTACATCTGGAAAATTATGCTAGACTCAAAGGACTATTTTATCTTCAGAATTTGATGCTGTATCTTTCTCTAATAATTGTGACTGTTCTCTACCAATTTACACACATAGTTTTAAACTTGTCATCTCTGCCACCTTCACAAAACATACCCAGATACTTATTATTATTATTATTACTATTACAACTATTTATCTCAAAGGAATGGGGTTCATAAGTATTAAAAATGAGACATATCTAAAGAAAGGCTAGATTTTAACCAAACAAAACAAAGAAAAATGAATAGATTGGCTTAAGATAATGTAGTCAGTGACTGCAATAAAATTAAACTTAACTCCCTCTGAACCACCTTTCTACATTACCTTCTGACAAGCCCTTTAACTTTAGTTTAAGAAGTTTGTGCAACGTAGCACCAGTTTCTGTCATATGTTACCTTGATCCTCTAACAATTAATACAAATATGCTGTGACTTCCTTTGAAACAAAATAAATTAGTATAATCATCTTTACCATGATTTTATTACCATTGCATTAGTTCTTAATTATTATAACTAAATATTTTTAACTAATATATCTAGAATATAAATTAATGACTTGATTCTCCATGAACTATCTGAAAACAAAATATCTTTTGTGCCCAGGTAATTGCCTATATCCCCCAAATTGCTCCTGTTTGCCACAATATTTTAAAAACATTCTGAACTTTCTCCTGGTCCCCAAATGACTAGCCATTTAAGCTTATAGTATTGAGAATGTTCTTTCACAGAGACTTATTTGATTAGGCCCTAATCCTATCTTCAGGCTTGCATATGGTTCCCATTGTTTGAGATATAGTCTAAAACCTTATTTGAAAACTTTTCATTTACATTCTAGTGAATATCTACTGGTAGCTTCTAGCCTGAGTCACAATAAAATACCTATATTTTATTATGTTTCTTTTCTAACAGGGGCTATTTTTTTTTTTTACTTTTCTTGAAAAAAAAATTCCTTATTCCAAAATCTACTAGAGAAATATCGTTTAGCTAGTAATTATTAGAAAATTTTAAAAGACTTTTTACATACTTTGCTGGGTATAAAATTTAGGAGTTGGGTTAAGTGAGAATATTCGAACATAGAGCATTTCATAATAGGAATCAGAATGTTCTACTCTAAAAGTTTTTCTCTTCCATTATTTCTATTATCTTAAATTGAAAAGTTAGCTCTTACTAAGTGTTTTTAGATTCAACATATCATTTTTATGTGAGTAGCTTAAGTAATTACCAAATTGTAGATAACTTACATAGAGTTGGCTATGATTTTAACAGATGAACTTGAAACCCTAGCCTGAGGCAAAGAAAACCAAAAATAACAATTTTCTGACATGTTCAAATACATAAATGTTATTTTTGTACTTTTGTCAATCCTGGCAAGAAGGCAGCTCAGTTCATATTTACCTTGACATACTTTCTCAGGGAAGAACTCAAGCAAGAATAATGACAACAATTGTTGTCATTACTATCATTATTATTATCAAATTATTAAATAGTGTGAAGTCATAACCAAGAACAGGAGGTAGAAGTTAGAAAAAATACTATTTCTTAAGCTTCTGGATGCTATACTTTATTCAAGAGATAATGATGCTTTGATATATGGGACAATTCCATAAATTAGGTTTAAAGAACTTAGGAGACTTCTGATCCCCTGGGTGGCCAAGATCATATGATTAGTGTCCAAAGGGACTGTAAGAGCCAGAATTAGTACAAAGAAGTAGCTACGGGACTAGATTGTTTAGACCTTCATCTATTTATGAGAAATTGATGGACATGGCCCCTTAATATTCTCTATGTATTACACAGTGCACCTCATCAAGACTAACAAAGCAACTAGAATTCAGAGAACTACTCTGTGTATAATAAGCATAAGTCAAAACAGCTCGTAGATAGTATCACTTAGGAGGATAGCATAATAGGCAAAATACAGTAGGTTAGTAAAAGAAAACTAAGTATATCAAAATCCAAGAGTAGCCTAAAATAAAAAGAAAAATTTAAAAACTTCTAAATTTGTTTATTTCTACAAATAAAACTATTATTTAGTGTGTCAGAAATGCATCAAACTAGGTTTTACTTCCTTCTTAGTATATATTAAATCTCCACTTATGCCTGTGCTCTTAGAACTACAACTTTTTAATCCAGCCCATAACTCTCCCTAGATGTTAGCTATTTTAAGGAGGAATTTAGTCACCCTAATCACACAGTTTCCAAAGTTAATGATTTCCTGAAGCAAGAGATTCATTATAAATGAATCCATATTGCTTTCTTTTAATATCTTCCCTGATTTGAAATGAGTTTAGGTACTAATGGGCATTAAAAGTAAATTTTCAGAAACATTTTCAAGGCTAGTGTTTGGCTCAGTCATGTACCTTTCCTTTCAGAAAGTTATACTACAAAGAAAGAAAATAAACCTTTTGAGGCATTTCACAAATAACTGATTAAAAATTACAAGTGCTAATGAAGAAATCAATATGATCATATGTATATGTTAACTAGAACACAAAGCACATGGCTCCATTACATTTTTATGAAGCCACAGAAACAGAGGACATTCTTTCTTAACTTGAATGCATAAGTAACACCAAAAACATGAAGAGGACATTTTAGAAGGAAACATTTTAGAAGGAAATAATATATTCTGAATGTTCCAAAATCATTTCTTGCTCCTGGGTTTTTGATGATTCTTGAGGCTTATTAAGATGACCCCAGTAGAACTCAAGTATTAGACTATGTCTCTGTATTGTAAATTACTTGCAGGAGAAAATCTTTTTAATGCTATAAGTTACTGTCAAACAATGTCATTAATATAGTATTCATTTGAACTGAAGAAAGGTGATGATGCATGTAAAAAAGTTCAACAGACAGGAGCATTTAGATTCAAAAATACCTTTATCAATACCAGGTCCCCAGAAAAACCTATTAGAGTTCAAAACTTTCCTGGGTGAGTTTAGACAATATATTGTATACAATATATAATTCTTTGTGTATATTGTATACAATATACAATTCTTTGTGTATCTGTCTAAATTGTACTGATAAATTGTACTGATTAGATGGCTTGCCATGTTAATGAAGTGTAGTTTACCCTGGATCTATATATAAACACTTCTGTAGATACTTTTTTTCAAAAACTAAAGAGACAAATCTCAGAGGTTCATTGATTGAGATAAGGAAAGCTCTCTTTCAACTACCTGCATATGATGCCTCCTTATTTATCCATGGGTCAGGTTCTTCTCCATTGGCATGGAGTTCATCAGTTCTGCAGCATAAGTGAGCAATCCACCAAGAAGAAAGTGGCTGGCCACAACTATGTGTACCCTTCCAATAATATCATGTATTTCCCATGGGTGATTCCTGTAGTAATCCCTCTGGTGTCTGGTTGTACTCAGTGCTTATTTGTCCACCAGAATTCCTTTCAGAAGGAATATACTCTACTTGTCAGGTTTTTGCGATATAGGTGAGAGCCTGGAAAAGACTTTCCAATGGTACATGGAAGAAGAGGTGGGTTTGGAATTGGAATGATTGTAGTAATTTACATTCTGGAATTGCCCCCTTCCCTAACAGCTTACTCACCATTGCTTGTCATTGCAACTGTAAAAATAGGGAAGAGACCCAAGTGAACTCTAGAAAACTAGAGGCACTTGACTGGTTAAATCATCAGCCATAAGGAGTAATAACCCATATACTCGGTAACAAAGTAAGACTTTCCATTCTGGTGCCACCCCAACTTAGCAATTACCACCAATTGATTAAGGAATGAGTAGAAAAACTGACCCATTCTATCCTATCTGCTTAATACAGGTCAAGTCTTTTTAGATCCTTCTTGGATAGCCTCATAGGGTGTATCAGAGATAATTTGATATAGAAGTGACAAATAACCATCTTCATATTACCCTCCTAATAAGGCAGAACAGGTGAATATATAGTAAGATACCACTATCAGCAGTGCTAACAAAAGCTCCAAATTCTATAATCAAAATGTCAATATAAGTAAAAAACTGAAGAGAGAGCAATGAGGAAATCAAAGATGAAATAAAAAAATCTTTGACCAATGATATTAAAGACACAAACTTTCAAAATTTATGGGACAGAATAACAGTAATACTAAAAGAGTACAATATAGCAACACAAGCCCATATCAAAAACAAGAAAGAACCCAAATAGACAACTTAGTCTCTTATCTTGAATAAACAGAGAAAAAACAAAAAGAAAAGCAAAAAGCCAGTAAATGAATGAAATGATAAAAATTAGAGCAAAAATAAATGATATAGAAATCAAAAAGACAGTCCAAAAGATCAATGAAACCAAAAGCTGGTTCTTTGAAAAAATAAACAAAACGGGTGAAACTCTAAACTAAGACAAAAGTTGGAAAACTCTAAATGAATAAAAAATGAAAGAGGAAATGATCCAAAAGGCACTGAAGAAATCCAAAAGATAATAAAATACTATGAATATTTATGTATATACATACACAGACAACACACTTTCAACAACCAAGAGAGATGGGTAAATTTTTAGAATTATAAAATATGCAAGACTTAATAGCAAAGAAACAGAAAACTTGAATCAAGCATTTACAAGTATGGAAACTGGAACAGTGATCAAAACACTCCAAAATATCAAAATTCCAGAACTAGATGGCTTCACAAGAAAGTTTTATCAAACTTTCAAGAAGGAAATATTTATCTTCCTCAAATTATTTTTAAAAATTGAGAGAGAAGCAATATTCCCCAACATTTTTTTGAGTCCAATATTACCTGATACCAAAATCAATGACAATTCCAAAAAAGAAAGAAAACCAGAAATCAAACTTCCTAGTAAATACAGGTGCAAAAATTCTCAATAAAATTTTAGCATATTGAATCCAATAATGAATTAAAAGTTTTGTACATCACAGCAGTGGGAATTATACCAGGAACAGAAGGATGGTCAAAATCCAAAATCAATTATGTAATATACTGCATCAATTAAAAGAAAGATAAAAACTATATTATCATATCAATAGATGTCAAGAAAAAAATCTGACATCCATTTATGATGAAAACCTTAAAGCACTGGGGATAAATGAAACATATCATAGCATTAAAAAGCCATGTGTGACAAACCCATAGCTTGTATCATTCTCAACAGAGAAAAATTGAAAACCTTCCTGCTGAGATCTGGTACAAGACAATGTGAAACAACAGCAAATCAATTAATTAATAAGAACTTTTATATAAACTCTTATCCGGGGTGTTTGGATAGTTATACTTCAGGCACTAGTCAGTCTGGAAGTGATTAACAAACTGTTGATGACTTACAAACCTGAAGTCAGTTACTCACAATTTCACAGCTTTTCTTTGTATAAATATGGAATCTACCAACATAATGAGTAAGCCAGAATCTATAACTTAAAAAAAAAAAAAGAAATACAACATCTTTTGAACTCATGTATTAGAAATTATTTTGTACCTGGCAGTTAAAGATATATATAAAGTCATCTGAAGGGATGAGGAAATTAGAAGTTTTCTTCAGAGCACTCTGTAACAAATGAGATAATGATGTTAGCTGAGGTAACTTCATCTCCATGGCGGGAGGAAGGGGGTGTCAAAATCCTAAATCTTCTTTGTTCTACATGCTCACTTGACAACCCAAGGAAAAGATGATCAATTTGCCATGCGTAGTTTAGTAAATGCAAAATGACTACTGCCATAGGTACACTCAGTACCACTGTAATTTCAACTGAAGAATAAGGATGAACTATTTCATGAGTTTTATACAATAAACTAAATTTAAGATTTTTCATTATTCATAAATGTCATTATAACCTCATCGGATGGCAAAAGAATTTATCTACAAGAAATAAAATAAATTTCCACTCCTTTAAAAGTAATAATGATATGTCCTATGTGGATTTTGAAAAATGGAGCCATATTGAGGAAAAGAAATTTGCTTAATTATGACAAAAGTGAACCAGAGCATTTTGATGAAATCATTTGTTAAATTTAATTTCATCTTTGTGGGAAGCAGGTAGGAAAAGATGAGTGGTTTAAGAGTAATAATCAAGGCCTGATTCCTTGAAGTTACGAAATACATCTCTAATATGGGGGAATATAATTTCTCTGAGTATTTTATCTGAACATAAGTATCTGGACCTTTATGAAAACTCCATGGATAATTATTGGCCCCAAATGGACATTTGACAAAATAATTTGTAATTCTCATTCACAGGTGATGAGTTGAAGTTGAATAAAAAAGAAACTTAGGGCCTTTAAAGAAACATGCTACCGAAGGAATAATGTTGAAAATGATTTCCCATGCAGTTTTGTCATGTTATCTCAAAATTTAAACCAAATTTCAAGATTTCAATGCAAACCGTGATTTAAAAATAAAATATCATACTGTCTTTTCTCCCATCCTAATGACTTTTAAATGTTCCTGGATAAGGAAAGGAGGTTAGCTGATAATGAAAATGTTAAATAAAGATGAGAGGACATAAAAAAAAAACAAGATCATTATGACAATATAATGATAACTATATTGGAAAAAATTTCTAACGGTATAGTCTGTGAATCTGAATGACCTTGCCAAAACTGAATTATAAAGCAAGTTCAATTCTAGTACCCAAAAATTAAGGTTTTAAGGAACTCCTGAAACCAGGTCCCACAGTCCTGCCTGCATCCTATCACCATCACTGCAAAGGGGTCTGAGCAGGGAATGTGACTCCTACAACAGAAGATGTCAACATAGTCCTCAGGGCTGACAAACACCAGAGTATCAATTTATACTGTCAATAAATAGCTTTATGATTGGTTACCCTTAGACTGCACAAGGCCCGAGTCCAGAAACTCATCAACCTTCTAATGATCAAATACCTCTAGACTACTTGGCACATCCAACCTGAAGATGAAGAAATTATCCCCACTGAATGTTTTCACATTCTTTTCTTTCCAATATAATCTTCCTTCATTTTTTTCTATATAGTTTTACTCGTAGGAGCAGTCTTTTCTGAGCACAGACACTGCTGTCCTCCAAATATGCTGTCACTTGCTAATAAAACATTTCTTTTGTAGAAATAACCTAATTGTTCAGAGTCTGATTTTCCAAACACAAGTGATACAACCTGGCTTGCATGGTAACAGCTCAACCCCACAGCCACACCAGGTTTGTGGCTGAAACATATAGATTGTGTAAGTGGGCAGTAATTCACTCACCTAAATGTCAACATTCTATCACAGACTAAAGGAAGAATGGTGATTGGAGAGATAACTAGAAGTCTTTGCTATGCTTCTATTCCATACCTCTTGTTGAAATATTTCTTTCCATCAAACTTCAAGATAATATAGCACACACTGAAATGGGAAACAGCATCCCCCTATAGTCTAACAAAAACCCTTTAGATGCAATGCTTTTCATTTTCCTTTTCATTCATTTAATTCTCAGGCCTTTTAGTTTTCCCTTCCCCTTTTCTATCCTCTCTTATTCATAGACATGGCTATCAGGTAAATTGCTGTAAATCCACTTTTTATGTGTTGCATAGACATTCTGAAGCATACTACATGCAAAATTAAATAGGTGTAGCATTTGTATTTTTCAAAGATGGATTCTAACACTCTCTCCATATTCATTTTTTGCTATGTGATTTTTACCTTTCCCCCCAAAGAATTAGGTCTTGGTCTTCTCTTGGAGCTGGATATTTCTTTGTGACTGCTTCACCCAACAGAGTGCAGGGGAAGTGATATTATATTAATACACAGGGCTACATGTTAAAAGATGCGATAACTTCCACCTGACTCTCATTTCTCTCACATTTTTATTGCTGTATTCAGGTTTGCATATATATGCTTATAATCTCAAGCATAAAACAATATTGTACTTAAACCAAGGTGTAAAGTGTGAAGGTGTTAAATATATAAAACCTATTGTTCCTTGATGGGATTGAAAACTTTGGAAGGCTGTATGGAAGACCCTCAAACAATTGAAATTAGATCTACCATTTGACCCAGCAATCCCACTATTGGGAATCTACTCAAAAGACACAAAAATGCAAATTAAAAAAGACACATGTACCTGGATATTTATTGCAAGCCTTTTTACAATTGCCAAGATATGGAAACAACCCAAATGCCCCAAAATTGATGAATGGCTGACAAAGATGTGGTATATCTATGCAATGGAATATTATGCATCAATCAAAGAAGACAAACTTATATCATTCACAGCAACATGGATGGAGCTAGAAGAAATTGTTTTAGCGGAAATAAACTCAAAAGAAAAAGAGAAATACAGGATTGTCTCACTTTTATGAGAGATATAGAAAAGACAAATAAAGAAATGGACAAGAAGAACATAAAAAACTGCCAAGAGAACTGAAAAATAGAGCAAGAAAAGGGGAGGATGGAAGGAAAAGGGCACAAAAGATTAAGATAGTTTATGGGTGATAAGGTGATGGAGAACCCTGGGGTAGACAATGATGTAATTTTTGTACATGTATGCACATATATAGATATAAAGATATATATGCAATCAATAAAAATAAGGATAGTTATGAAATTAAAAAATAAACTAAATAAAATAAAATCTGTTGTTCCTTTAACACAACTTCCAGAAGTATATTTTTATAGTAAAAAATACTCTAGTGTTAACAGTATAAGACTTTGAAATCTTTTGATGTCTTTATACTTTCTAACAGGCAATAATTCCAATCATTTCATAGATATTCAATTCAAGCAGCTCCAGTAATTCTAAAAGTTATATATCAATTGATCAATATATCTAAAGTTTTGAGGTCTAACTTGAAAGTAAGATGTTGAACAGATAGATGACTATCAAAGAGTCCCACAATTTACAGTAAACTAAGGAGACTATAAATTTCAAACATTCCAACTATTAAATGCTTTAAAAGCAAGATAAATGTTAAATTTTTCAGGCTTCCAAGAAGGAAAACTTTGAATCAGTCCATAGTTCTCACAAGCAAGCAGAAAAGGAGTCTTACATGAAACTTCCAAAAAACAGTGTTCAACAATATCCTGGAAGTTCCAGGATCCTGGAAGGAATGGAATTCTACACATATGGCAGGTGGAATAATGCCCCACACCCCATAGAGGTCCACATTCTAATCCCTAGAACAAGTGATGATGTTATTTTATATGGCAAGTGGGAATCAAATTAGGAGATGGAATGAAGTCTATTAATCAGCTGATCGTAGATTTGCGCTATACAGTAGACCAACTACAATCAGGAGAGTCCTTAAATCTGGAAAAAGGTAATTAGGATTAGTGATGCAATGTGAGAAATACTCAACCTGCCACTGCAGGGTTTGAAAGTGAAAGAGGTTCCAAGGCAACAAATGCTGGCAGCCTTTATATTTGGAAAAAAGCAAAAAAAATAAAAATAATAATAATGGATTTTCCCTTAGTGTTTTCAGAAGGAGCCAGCTCTGTTGGTCCCATGAAACCAATTTTTAATGTATCACATACATGACAAAAATAATAAATTTGCAGTTTTTTAAGCTATCAAATAGTGTTCATTTGTTATAGCAGCAATAGGACATTAATAAAATAACTGCTGAATAATAATACCCCAAGAGTGAAAAGCAGTTATTTCTCCAAATACTAATAGGCCCAAAATGAAGTAACCTATAAAATAATTATCTTCCATTCCTTCTGATGCTAATTTCATCAGACCAAACATCTCATAATTATTTGTGATAACAGTTCAACAAATAAAATAATTAAATAAATGATTGGTCAGCATTCTTAAACTATTTTCAACTTCTGTTCAAAATATTGGAAAAATTTGGAGTGAAGAGAAAATCTTGCTTAGTTGGATTTTTGTTACCATATTTCAGTGGATGAGAACCTAGTTAATTGCTTATGAGAAATAAATGAATCTAAGAACAGGCAGGTGTGAATTAGCGAAGGTTTAGCAATTGGTGCTGTCCGATATCCAAAGTTCCCTTCTTATTGGCACCATGAAACCCACTTAGAAAATTCCTCATTTGTACAGTCCTGATTAGTTCTCATCAGAAAAGTCCTGCAAGTAAGCAGGAATCACTGTTCAAACCTCCAAAGATCCTTTATTCCCACCCAATTTCTAATACTGGTCCTTCAATTTCCCTTTTGTCACTGAGTCTTGAATACCTTCCAGCAGTTCACTGAGTCTTGAATACCTTCCAGCAGTTTACCTTTAGATTTGGTAATACCACTTGTAGCCAAGAACAAAAAGACACATGCTAAGGAATATTTTCTACCCCCCACACAGTCCATGAACATCATTAATATTTGATTATATTTTCAAACTTGCCAATTGACTGATGAAAGTTATACTGATAATTTTGATTCTAGCTATATGGGGAGAGATTTGCAAAATGTTTTATAATGAGAAAAATATAAATACTAAAGAAAACCAGTTTAGGAAAATAATTATGCATGAAAAACAAAATAGCAATACTGGTACAAAATAAAGAATTTATGTGCATGCCACCCAAGACAAGATCTCAGAAACCATTCACACTCAAAGAAACACAAAAAGTTGCAAATTGAAATATTTTATAACTAGTAAAATGAAAGTATTGATGCTAAATTTAGTGGTGCAGTAAACTAATCCATTTATATACAATTGTGGAACTACAAAAATATGTCCTTGACTTTTCCTGATGGCAATTGATAATTTTGAAAGTCATAAAATATTCATAAGTAATTAATTCAGTAGACAAAAAAAGAGCTCTCCAGGAAAAAATAGCTATTACAGTAATATCAAAAACAACAGAAAAGAAAGAACAGAAAAATGGAGAATGGCTAAGTAAAGCACAGTGCATTTACTGACAATAATAATTGTAAAAATATTAAAATAATATAGGAAAAGAAGTAAAAATTACAATCATATAAGCATATTCACAAAACACAAACTAAAAAATATTTTAAAATAATTGTGTTTGGCTATTGAAATTGGGATATTTTTTTTCTTTTAAAAATTGACTTTAGTCAGTACTCATGCATTTATAATAAGAAGGTAAGAATGTTATAGAACAGTGGTGAAATGAATGTGAAATTTACAAGCCTCAAAAATTTAATTAATCTTTTAAAAAACTTGTTTTCTTTATCACTAGTTCAATCAAAAGACAAGTTGGGCTAAAAAAATTAAGAGATCCATTTTTTTGCATGTCTTAGTCCAATTTTCCCAGCACCATTTATTAAAGAGGCTATCCTTGTTCCACGGTAAGTTTTTCACACCTTTGTCGAAGATTAGTTGACTGTAGATGTGTGGTTTTATTTTAGGGCACTCAATTCTGTTCCATTGATCTGACTGTCTGTTTTTGTACCAATACCATGCTGTCTTAATTATTA
>PVHY01015720.1:0-16915 GCA_004024945.1 Uropsilus gracilis | reverse complement strand
TACCTAGAAGAAATCATTCTAGCAGAAACGAGCCAGATGGAAAGGGACAGAAACCAAATGGTTTCACTAATATATGGTCAACCAAATGAAACTGCACAAGAGGAGAATGGGGACCAGCTGGAGCGGGTGGGAGGGGGAGGTGGTGGGTGACCCCCAGGGATTGAAATGATGTGAAATATAGATAAATAAATTAAAATAAATAAATAAATTAATAAATAAAAATAAAACTCAAGTTCAAAAAAAAATTAAGAGATAACAACGAAATATATCAACCATGTATATTCTTTTGGAAAACTCACAGTCTTACATTTTTATCATTTCCAAAAGAACTGAAAATTCATACTTATTCCTTGGTAAATTCATGGACCCTGTCTTAAAAAAGCAGATGCTACCAAAGAAGTTCTGTGGGTATCCATAAGTAAGGAGAATTTCTAGAAAATGGAGGATTAGAGAAGTATGCACTTTCATTTTAATACACATATGCAAAATTTAAATTGTTTTTTTAAAAATCACACTAATATTCATCTACAAACTGGCAGGTCATGGATGGAAAATTGATATCAAAGAGATTTTGCATGTGTAAATCCTAAATAACTTACTCAAGTACATGGCTTAGGCTAAATGATGATACTTGGTTTTCTGTATGCTTTCCTATTACCAAGTCTGAAAGTCCATCTGTCTATACTTTCTTTCCTTTCCCCCATAAAATTCTACACACCTCAGAAACATAAAGGGAAATGACATGTTAAATATTTTAAGAAGTTTGTTTTTCACACAGTTGCAGTGATTTATAACAACTGCAAAAAAAAAGTAGCAAAAGAGTACAAAATATGTCTTTCTCATCAGTCCATTGGATCAAAGTCTGGAACGCATTGACCAGTTCAATGGCCAGTCAATTAGACTGTCAATATAAGCTATGTGTGCCAGCTGGGCTTCCTGGGCTGGCACTGCCATGCATTTCCTCAGACCTGTGTGGTAACAGAGTTCATGATAGGTGCTATCATTGGCCCAGAGACTATTAAATGTATCCTGATTAATGTCACATCTTATTCATCTCATGAATAATGGGTTCACTAAGGCACACTACAGTGCATATATAATTATTTTAAAATATATATAAAAAGTATAGTTTTAAAAAAATATATTGTCTGAGATACTCTAGTATTTATTATTATTGAAAAGAAATTCAAATAAAGTTTTGAACAAACAACAGAAATACTTGCATTCCTTTATCTTAATGATTTTATATACCATCTCTAAGTATTTCACATGTGTTATCTCCTCCACTTTCAAAAAATTGATACAAGCACTGAGGACCTAAATTGTTTATCCTTTTTATTTGTGTTTATTTATTTCCTCAACTTAGTTGAGGAAAATACCCAAGATCACTGAAGCAAAACAAAATATGATGTCTTGGTATTCAAAGGCCTTTCACTCCATATTTATATGTTGGTGCAGCATTTCTTATAATGAGTAATATGCAATGGTTATTACTCATTTTCTTAATATACTTAAATTCAGCAGCTACATGTGATAATGATCAAAGGTTTTTTAACCTGTGAGTAACCACCATAAAGTTGATAATAATCTGGACTGAATTATCAAAGCACACAATCTAGAATTAAATGAGAATTTATAATTAAGCTAATTCAATAGAAGATCAAAAATACAAATTCCCTCAACAATATATCTAAAACACAATTAAGAAATGAGATGCTCCAGTGATGAGATGCTCAATTACTGTCTGGACAGAAAAAGTCCTTGTGAAGAGTTCTAATTGAGCTAAAGATGTTCAGTACATTGGAGATATATTAATATTAGGCTACCCATTAATATTTGTCCATTGTCCTACCTCATTGTTTCCCAACCAGAGATTGGAGGGGTTAGGAATCTATGCACTAGAGATATTTGGCAATGTCTGAACACATTTTTGATGGCAAGGGTACTACTTACTTATAATGGATAAAGCCCAGGTATGCTGCCAGTCATCCTGCATGAAATACAAAGCACAACTTTTCATATCAAAATACTTCCAACAAAAATGTCCACAACATTAAGACTGAAAATCCAGCTTCACCCTGGAGGCCTGTGGTGAAGAATGAGGCCCTGCTGACATGGACTGGGAGAGAGGGGTTTTCTGAAACTGAGGTGCTGGCAACTAAGCACTACATGGTATTTCCTAACCCATTCGTTTACTGCTTCTATTAGTCACTTGCTCTGCAAACATTATCAATACTACTTTACCCCAGTACCACACTCAGGTCTATGAAATTGAAAAATGAGTTAGTCATATCCTTTACCATGGAAACTTTTAAATGAAGTCCTAGCTAGAGGAATTGGGAGAAAAAAAAAAAAGTACATGCAGGAATCCAAGTAGGGAAATAAGAAGTAAAACTAACACTGTTTGCAGAAAATGTGATAGACTATAGAGAGAACCCAAAGAATTCTACAGAAAACCTAATAAAAATAATACAGTTCAGAAAGGTAGCAGGTTTATAAGAATGCAGTAGCCTTCTTATATGTAAAAATTTTGATCCAAAGAAGAAATAAAGAAAACTACCCCATTTACAATTGTACCAATGAAAATTAAATATTTGAAAGTAAACTTAACAAAGGATGTTAAAGGCTTCTACAAAGAAAATTATAAAACATCATTAAAAGAAATAGAAAAAGACACAAAGAAGTAGAAAGACATCATCTGCTCATTAATTGGAAGGATTAACATAGTCTAATGGCCATTCTACCAAAAACAATCTACAGATTCAAGACAATTCCAATAAGAATCTCTATGATATTCTTTAAAGAAATAGAACAAATACCACTGAAATTCATTTTGAACAATGAAAAACCTCAAATGACCAAAGCTCTCCTGGCTAAGAGGAGAGGGAATAGAGGTGTTACACTCCCAAACCTAAATTGTATTACAAAGCCATAATAATTAAGACAGCATAGTACTGGAACAAAATCAGAAGTGACAATTTATGAAGTCACAGGAGGGTCTGGGGATCACGGTTTGAGTCCTGCCTGGGGCAACACAGTGAGACCTAGTCCCAAAAAATAGCTGAACATGGTGGCATGTGCCTGTAATCCCAGCTACCTGGGAGGTGAGGCTGGGGATTGCTTGAGTCTGTGGTACCCCGGGCAATGTGAGCCTGCAGTTCCACAGGCTAAAAGTAGTGAGACCTAGTCTCAAAAAAAAAACCCAAAAACAAAGCCAAATTAGACACACAGACCAATGGAACAGAATCAAAAGCCCAGAAATAAAGCCACATATGCATAGCTAGTTAATCTTTGACAAAGGAGCAAAGAATATACACTGGAGCAAGAATAGTCTCTTCAATAAATGGTGCTGGGAAAATTATACTGCTATATAAAAAAAAAAGAAGAAGAAGAAGCAAGACTACTCCCTCACACCATGTATAAAAACCAACTCAAAGTGAATAAAAAACTTGAATGTAAGACCTGAAACCATAAAATACATAGAGAAAAATATGGGCAAAACACTGAAGACTTAGAAAGCTCAGAAACCTCTTTCAGCACTCATCTACAGATGCTAAAAAAATAAAGGAAAACATAAATATCTGGGGCTATGTGAAGCTAAAAAGCTTCTGCACAGTAAAGAGGATAATAACCGGAAAAAAATAAATAAAAGACACCCAATTGAATGGGAAAAAAAGTGTTGCTCTCCATACAAGTGATAAGAATCTGATACCAAAGACACACAAAGAATTCACACAACTTAACGAAATAAGACAAAAAGTCAAGTCCAAAAATGGGGAGAAAAGTTAAAAAGACATTTCTCCAAAGAGGAAATACAAATGGTCAATAGGCATATGAAGAAATACTCAACATCACAAATAATAAGGGAATGCAAATCAAAATCACAATCAGATACCACCTTACACCAGTAAAAATGGCCCATATCAACTGGGCCAGGTGACCCAGAAGAGGGTGAGCACACATTCAGGTCCCTCTTCCATGTACTGGCCCACTTGAATCCATGCATGCCGAGCCCTTGGAAAAAGCAGGAAATGCTTCCACTGCAACACACTGTGCTGTGAGACCCAGAAGAAGATGAGTACACACCCAGCCCTTCTTCCACACACCACACCATTGGATGACCACATCGACTAAACTGGCTAGCAGCACCCTCCAGTCCATAGTGAGCTCCAGCTTTGAAATGCCAACATCCCACCTTAGAGTTGGAATCCCCTATACTGAGCATCCAAGGGAGAATTCTCAGTGTACTACACTACAATTTCTTCCACTAAACACTGTAGCCCACAAACTTGGCAAATACCTCTACAACCCAGCAATACCACCAAGAAATCATGCCTACTGGCACCAGTGGCATTAGCACACCAAAGGCAGAACAAATTTGAAAGCAAAATATGAGAAAAGGAAAATCACAAACGACCAAACCAACGATTCTAAGACCAATGTGCCTTAGAAAGTCAGCCCACTGAAACCAACAACACAAGTGCAGAAAAATATTACAATCTGACAGAAAAAGAATTCAGAAACATTAAAAAAAAAAAAAACCTGGACAATTTAACAGAAAAAACAGAAAAGGAAAAGAATGAGTTGAAAAACATAAGCAATGAATTAAGAAATGAAAAGGAATCCTTAAAAAATAAATTGAAAGCTAACAGAACAATAGAGGGAATAAAGAGTTCAGAGAAAAGTCAAGGACAAAGAATAGAAGAAATGGAAGAAAGGATTAGCACTCAAGAAGATTCAATTTAGACCTAAAAAGAAAGAGAGAAGGGGGGAGGGGCAGAGGAAAAAAATGAAGAAACACTCAGGGACATATCTGACAAGTTGAGAAAAACCAACAGCAGAATAATAAGCATTCTGGAAAGAGAAGAGAAAGACAAAGGAACTCAGAAAATATTAGAAGAAATAATTGAAGAGAACTTTCCAAATCTGAAGAAACAAAAATAGACATACAAGAAGCAAGAAGAGAAGACAATGGAGTGAGCTATACAAAATACTCCAAGATAAAAAATGCCAGCCAAGAAAATTTTATCCTGCAAAGCTCTCCTTCATATATGATGGGAAAATACGGTCCTTTTCAGACAAAGCTCCCCAATATATGCCACAACAAAAACCCCCCTTCAAGAAATACTACAAGAAGCCTTAAAATATATAAACCAACGGAAGAATGAACAGGGAGAAAGGATCAAAGAAATGAATTGAACCACAAAAAAATAAAAGAAATGAATAAATTGATAAGTACAGACCACCATATATCAATAATCACCCAAATTTTAATAGACTTAACTCACCAATAAAAAGAAACAGAGTAGCAGGAAGTACTAAAAAACAGAATCCAACTTTCTGCTGCCTCCAGGAAACACATCTAACTGTTAAAGATAAATACAGATTGAAAGCAAAAAGCTGGAAAACAATCCTACAAGCAAATGAACCCCAAAAGAAGGCAGGTACAGCCATACTCATATCAAATAAAGTAGATTTCAGACTAAAAAAGGTAGTAAGAGATAAAGATGGCCACTTTATGATGATGAGGGTGACAATACACCAGGAAGACATAACACATCAATATATATGCACCAAATGAAGTAGCGTCAAAATTTACCAGACAATTACGACATCTTTGAAAAAAGACATTAAAGAAAATACATATGTAGTAGGAGAATTCAACACCCCACTATCACTAAAGTGACAGGTCAACAAGACAAAAAATAAATATGAACACAGTAACACTGAACAAATGCCTAGATCAAATGGACCTAATAGACACCTACAGGACACTACCCTGTAAGAAAGGAAAACACATATTTTTCAAGGGCATATGGCTCATTTTCCAAGTCTGATCACATACTGGCCCACAACACCAGCATCAGCAAATTCACAAGGATTGAAATCATACCAGTGATTTTCTCTGACCATAAAGGCACCAAAATAGAAATAAATCATGAAAAGAAGGAAAGGAGACCTCCCATTTCATGGAGACTGAAGTCATCACTATTGGGAAAAGAGTGGATTAATGAGGAAATCAAAGACAAAATAGAGAAACATTTCAAGATGAATGATAATGAGAATACAACCTTCCACACATATGGGATGCTGCAAAAACAGTAACAAATGGGAATATAAAGCAATACAGTCCCACATTAAGAAACAAGAAAATACCAAACAACCTAATCTCACATCTGAGCAAATTAGAGAAAGAACAACAGAAAATGCAAAAGCAAGTCTAAGAAGGAGATAATTAAAATTCAGGAAGAAAAAGGCAATTGAAAAGATGAACAAAACAAAAAGTTGAATCTCAACTTTGAAAAGATAAACAAAATAGATAAACCTCTAGCAAAGCTCACAATAAAAAAAGGAAGGGAAAAAACACAAATAAGCAGAATCATAAATGAAAGAGGAGAAATTACAACAAACAAAGTAAAAATACAAAAGATAATTAGAGGTTACTATAAACACCTATATGCAAACAAGTTCAACAAACTGGATGAGATGGACAAATATTTAAAAGCACACATCCATCCAAAACTGGATAAAGACATAGAGCCTAAATAAACCAATCTCAAGCAGCTAAATTGAAACAGTAATAAAATACCTTCCTGAAAACAAGCTCTGGACCAAACGGATTTACTAATAAGTTATACCAGACATTCAGAAACAAACTGGTGCCTCTCCTACAAAAACTCTTTCAGAAAATAGAGAAAGAAGAAACACTACCAATACATTTTATGAAGCCAACATCACGCTAATACCAAAACCAAACAAAGATAACACAAAGAAAGAAAGCTACAGACCAATTTCCCTAATGAACACAGATGCAAAGATTCTCAACAAAATCCTAGCAAATAGAATTAATCAATGCATTGAAAAGATAATACAGTATGACCAAGTGGGATTTATCCCAGGGAAACAAGGATGGTTCAACACCCAAAAATCAATTGATGTACTTCAACACATCAACAAAAAGGAAAATAAAAACCATCTGATCATATCAATGGATGCTGAGAAAGTATTTGAAAATGTGCAACATGTTTTTATTTTGAAGGTCCTTGAAATTATGGGGTTAGAAGGAACATACCTTAACATAATAAAAGCAGTATATGATAAACCCACAATTAATATCTTAAATGGAGAAAAACTGAAAGCCTTTCTTCTGAGATCAGGAATAAAATAAGGCTGCCCACTGTCACCACTACTTTTCAATACAGTCCTAGAACTTCTGTTCTAGCTGTATTGTTTTATGACCAATTAACTAGGGAAGGCTAATGGCTAGGGTACCATAAAAATGGGTAAAATATTAGTTCCTATGAGATAATGGCAAGTAGGGGATAAATTTTTTGGTAATTTCCAAGGAATGTTTCTTAAGGTAAACATTGGAGAATGGAGAAGTTGCTCTTTGCTCTCTGGATGTCCATCATTCAGTCCTGTCTTCAGCGTTCTGAAGCCAGATAAGATAGTAAAATAAAGTGTTCCTAATTCACAATATACGTTCAGACCAGTCTCACTTGGCAGCCTCTAACACAACTCAGCAAGAAAAGAGCATAAAAGGACCCCAAAAGGAAGAAGATGTAAAGCCATCACTGTTTACAGATGATATGATAATATAGAGAGAGAATCCAAAGAATGCTACGAAAACATAATGAAAATAATAAACCAGTTCAGCAAGGTAGCAGGCTACAAAATCAATGCACAAAAATTAGGAGCCTTCCCATGTGCAATAAATTGGTCTGAAGAAGAAGAGATAAAGAAAACTTCACAACTGTATCAACAAAAATTAAATACCTGACAGTAAACTTGACAAAGGATGTGAAAAATTTATACAAAGAAAATTATAAGACATTGCTAAAAGGAATAGAAGACATAAAGAAATGGAAAGATATCCCCTGCTTATGGATTGCAAGAATTGGCATAGTTAAATGGCCATTCTACCAAAAACAATCTACAGATTCAAGACAATTCCAATAAAATCCTCAATGTCACTCTTCAAATAATTTTAAAATGTTACTAAAATCCATTTTGAACAATAAAAAATCCTTAAATAGCCAAAGCTCTCCTGACTAAGAGGAAATGGAATGAAAGTATTAGACTCCCAGACTCCAAATTGTACTACAAATCTATAATAATTAAGACAGCATGCTACTGGAACATAAACAGACACACAGACCAATTGAAGAGTATCAAAAGCCCAGAAATAAAGCTACATATATATGGCCAATTCATCTTTCACAAAGGAGCAAAGAATATATACTGGAGCAAGGATAATCTCTTCAATAAATGGTGCTAGAAAAAACCTGGACCATTATATGCAAAAAAAAAAAAAAAATCAAGACTACTCCCTCCTACCATGTACAAAAACCAACTCAAAATGAATGTAAGCTTAGATGTAGGTTTAGATCTGAAATTATAAGATATATAGAAAAAAATATGGACAAAACACTTCCAAGACCTTCACTTCAAAAACCTCTTTCAGGACACATCTATAGATGATAAAAAATGAAGGAAAACATAAACAGCTGGGACTACATCAAATTAAATAATTTCTGAACAGCAAAAGAGACAATAACCAAAACAAAAGGAAACCCAACTGAAATGGAAAAAAATTTTTGCCCTCCATACAAGTGATAAAGATCTGATAACAAAGATGAACTAAGAAGTCACACAACTTAGAAATAAAAAAGCAAAAAGCCCAGTCAAAAATGGGGAGAACTAAAAAGATACTTCTCAAAAGAGGAAATGCAAATGTCCAAAAGGCATATGAAAAAATGCTCAATATCATTAATGATCAAAGAAATGCAAATTAAAACAGCTATGAGGTAACATTCTCACACCAGTAAGTATGGTCCATATTAAAAAGAAAAAAAAGGCAATAACAAATGCTGGTGTAGATGTGGAGAAAAGGAACACTTTTACAGGGCTGGTGGGAATGCAAATTCATCCGACCATTATGGAAAGCTGTGTGGAGAACTTTCAAGCTACTAAATATGAACTACCATTCAGTCCAACAATCTCATTTTTGAGAATCTACCCACAGGAGACAAAAACGCGAATTCAAAAGGACATCTGTACTTGTATGTTTATTGCAGCACTATTTACAAAATAGAAACAACCCAAACACCCCAAATAAGAAAAATGGGTCAGAAAGTTGTGGTATATATACACAATGGAATACTAGTCAGCAATCAAAGACAAATTTGATGCATTTGTGATGGATGGAGCTGGAAGAAATCATGGTAGGAGAAATAAGCCAGAAAGGAAAAGAGACATACTGGATGATGTCACCCAAATGTGGAATATTGGGAAAACAAACAAAAGGTCCAGAAAAAGTCAAAACTAGACATCCAGGCCACCGCACTTGGATGGGAGGCCTCAGTGAGGTAGCGTCCTCTGTTTCAGAGGGCATAGTGGGGTGCAGGCCAGCTGCTCCCCTTCAGGGATAGCCAGCTCAGCCCCATTGCTCCATGCAGCCAGGGGGATCCTAACTAGCTGGGAGAAAAGGTGGGGAAGAGCCCCGGGTAAGCCCCCCCAAGCCTAGAGAGCGCAGGAGGGGTACTGGAATGTGTTTTAGCCCCACTCACCAGTGGATGATTGTAGCACAGGCAGCCCAGATTGACCAAGGCATTTGCCCCTGGTCCCAGTCCAGGGGAGATTAGGATGGCACATGCATGGACATCAGAGTCCCACCCCAAGGCAGGGATGTACTGGTGCATGGGCAGGGGGCAGGGCAGGACAAATGCCCCTTCCATTCACTCTCCAGCTAATCTTCAGAAGGAGCAAGAACAGATATACCACAAACCCCATCATAATATGGGTGAGGGACCATATAAATATCCAGCTCACAAGCCTGAACTGGACACAGCAAATGGGCAATCTAGAGATGCAAGACAGAAGAAGCAACTACAGAAACATGATGTCATGAAGCACACCTAAGCATTCACCAGGTCTGGAAGACCCAAGACATCATTTTGGAGATGTCTTCTAGGAGAGCAAGGTGCCCCTCCCCACACCATGGGAAAAGAGAAGAAGACCAAAGACTGGGGCCATCTGCCCCACAACAAAGTTGCAAGGTGAGGCAGAAGAGATGATCTACAATGGCCATTCACAGATGCCTGTATCCACAGAGAAATTTCTTCACTGACACTGGCTGGGGGTGAGACCCCCTAAATCTGACACTAGAGCCATAAGGTAAAGCTTCAAAACAACAGAGATTGGATTGGAGAAGACAGCTTCCAAATGAGAAAGTATGGACAGACCACAAGTAAATATAGACTGACTGCCCAATGCAAACTTAAGACTGAAAACCTACCAGCAAGGTTCACCTGGTTCCAAGAACACAATCCCTCACCCAATGAAAGAATACTACCACAGGAAAGAAAGAGACTAATGGACTTAACATGGACTAGCAAACAACAAAGAGTGGGGTGTGAGACAATGGAGTGGGCAACTGAGGGTGGGGGTAGAGGTATCCCAAAATCCATTTACTAAGATTGTGATTTAAAGAATAGAAATAAATAAAATTTAAAAAAAAAGATTAAGTCAAAACTAGCAAACTGACAGTAAAACTAAAGCATAAAGGAATCGAGAGGGAGGATGAAAGTGAGGGAGGGATGAACACAAGAAATTAAGATGAGGGTTCTTGGGTGACAAGGTGGTAGGAAAATCCTAGGGAATACAACAATGTAAAAATATATACATGTGCCATCAATTAAAATATAAAGAAAGGAAAAAATAATAAAACTTTTCAATGAATATTATAGTTTGGATTTTCTGCTCAATAAAACAATATAGTGTTACTTAAAGCACTTTCCTGCTAATTATTTAGCAAAATTAGATCTTTTCCATATGATACCTCTGTAGCAAAGAAATGGCTACCACACTACAAATTACATCTCCTTTTTATAGCTGGATGGGTTACATGGTGTGTTCTCAACAAAAGAACATGAGTGGAAATAGTATTTATTACTTTTCAGGAAAACTTTTAAGAAATGGACATATTTTCTCTAATGCTTCTTTTCTATTTTCCAGGTCAGAATTAGCAAGAATGACCTGCAGCACATAAAAGCTATTAGATGGAAGGAAACTTGTTTGCTGAATGATTTCACAGCTAAAAGAATCCACTAACCAAGAAAATACATCAAAGATTGTTACCTGAGTGCTAAATTGCAACACTCTACATACTGTGACATCACAATCCCATTGCACTATTAAAATATTGAAAACACAAGAGAACTTGCTTATGGTTATTATGTACTAGATCTTCCACTTATACCAAATTTTTTCATTGATAAATTTTAAAATATGCATTTATCTTTTTAAATATAACAGTAATAAACTAATTGCATGTTAACAATATACTTAGGAAGAATGATTTTTCTTTAGTTAAAAGTTTATTTACTAATTTGCGAATCTTAGATAACAGCAGCATTCTCTTATTGTCTATGTATTCAACTTGTTGCAAATAGCACATTTTATGGACTCTAGAAAATATTTAAATATATATACTGCTGAATGAATGAATTAAAAATCATGACTAATTCCTAGTGTCAATTATAATCTAAATTTGATCTTGTTGATGTCCCTAAGTGTCTCAACAATTACGCGCCCCAGGATATAATGAAAGCCCTTGCTCTGTTGTGTTGAGCAATTACATATTTGATTCTCTATCTTTTTTACCAGTTTGGTCCAGTGTAATTCACACCTCAGTTGTAGCTATATCTTTACTTTACGAAGACTTTTTGAATCTGCTTTCCTGAGATCCTATCTGTCTACGTAACAACAAACTCAATGGGATCATATCCAATTCCTCCCACAATTCCTCCAAATAGCACTTGGCTATTCACTTTTAGACCTCTAACCAGATGAACTGGTTAGACCTCAGTTCATCACAATGCTCCTTTAAAAGCTTTCTCTCCTTTCTAAATAAAATAAATTATAGGAAAAATAAAGTGAAAGCTAAATAATTCAAGTGCCTATCAACAATCAGTGGATAAAATGTGATAACTCTCTATATGATATATTATTAATAAAATGAATAATAAACAATAGATATATGTAAAAATATGACTATCTCTCAAAAAATTACTCTGTATGAAAAAAATGAGACAAAGATTATTAGTCCACATGTATAAATGTCTTACTAATGCAAACTGACCTATGTGACAAAAGGTAAATCAATGATTAACCAGGATGGGAGAGGGAAAAAGGAGGAATTATAAAGGGTCACCAAGAAACAGGAGGTGATATATATATATATATCTTCATTATGCATTTTGATTATATATGTATGTGTAAAATATAGCAAAATATAAACTTTTAAGTGTGTTTAGCTTACAATATTTTCTAAAATTTTGTTAAATATTTTTAGAGAAAATATTAGATTTCTAATATATTTTTAATAAATTAGAGATTATTTTCTGGGGCATAAATCAATTTAATTTTATAAAAGTCACTACCGTAACTTTCTCTGACGTGGTTATTTACACTACACTAACAATAATGTTATTTCTCTTTTTAATCTCCCTATAAGGAGAAAGAACTCTATAACCAAATGGCACGGAAAGTTGCAATGGCATGTGGAATAAATAGTTCCCCATTTTCAAAAAATATGTTAATCTGTGAAATATCCCCTTTGCTTTTAGTATAATAGCTATCCAAGTAGAACATCTCTTATCTTGCCATTTTGAAATAGAGAGAATATCTGCATTTCCCACTTTAAAATTTTCCTGTGAATAAAATTCCACTAATAAAACAACTACTTCTATCAAAGAAATCTTACTCAGTATTTTCTATGTGAAATTTTCCAAAGTGGTAATTTCCAGAATAAAGAATATTGGAGTCTACCCACTTGCTCAGTGGGTATACAAGGGTCATGCTTCTTCTAGATTTATTGCAGTTCTCTATGCACACAAATTTCCAGTGCATGTAATGCATAACTAGTGTAAAAATAGTTCTTTGGCTTTAGTTTCAATTAAGTCTTTTATTAGATATGTTCTGTCTCCATTTATTACTCACCATAGAGGAAAAATTACTTAGTCAAGTACTAGCACAGAAATACATTCTATCTTTTCAAATTAGTTTTGACCAAAACTAGACTTATTTTTAGCTATTGAAGAGGTTTGATACTATAATAATCACAAATTTCATTTGAGAATGATTCCTTCAACAGTGATGAACAGATGCTTTCCACATTAAAAGCAGAGAGGATTTTAATACCTGCATGAACTTGTACTGTTGCATAGGGAATATTAAATATCATTTTTGATATAATGTGCTTTTATTTAAAGACTACTTTAAATAAAATCCAAATTCTCCCAACTTTACTAGATCTTAGAGCAAGTAAAATTCATTCAGGAAATGAAATAAAGGCAATTTTCTTGGAGAATATTCATTTACTATTTGCTAGAGAAATGCCTTGGGAATGATTTATTTTGGAGGCATTGAATGTTCTGTCTTTGAGTGCCAAAGGTAATCATATATTTGACAGACAGAATTGCTGTAGGACTCAAAAAAAATTATTTCTTATATCCTTATAATGGAGATTAAAGTACTGATCAGTGTATTTCCTGACTGAGAAGACTAGTCCAATTCTAATCTTTATTTAAGAGATAAATAAAATATATATCATGATCCTCTCAGTCATTTGAGCCAGTACCACTCTCACTTGTTACCAACACATATCAAAATAAATATAAAAAAATTGGAAAAAAATTCCAATAGAAAACAAAGTAAGTTAAATTAGTACTTATATAATATGTTACTGTTTTTGTAAATGTTTTATGTTCATTATGTTCCTCAAAATAAAATCAACTTGTGTAAGAATGAGTAGTCACAGCTTACAGAAGACAAAACTTGAAAAATGAACAAAATAGATTTACCCCTAGCCTGGCTCACAAAAAAGAAAAGGGAGAAAACTCAAATAGAATCAAAAATGAAAGAGGAGAAATTACAACAGACAAAGCAGAAATCCAGAGGATAATCAGAGATTACTTGAACTTTTATATGCAAACTAGTTCAATAATCTTGCAGAGACATATAAATTTTTAAATTATATAAGCATCAAAAACTTGATAAAGAAGACTTGGAAAGCCTAAACAAACAAATCACAAGCAAGAAAATTGAAGCAGTAATCTAAACCCTCCCAAAAAACAAAAGCCCATGACCAGATGAATTACAAATGATTTCTTCCAAATTTTTCAAAGATGAACTGGTGCCTATGTTATAAAACCTATTCAAAACAGAGAGAAAGAAGGAATGCTACCAAATATATTCTGTGAAGCCAACATCACACTATATCAAAACCAAAAATAACACAAAGAGAAAAAACTACAGGCCAAACTCCCTAATAAACACAAATGCAAATTTTCTTAACAAAAATTCTAGCAAATTCAATCCAACAATGAACAAATCCTACATATTGGTTCAATTTGTAGCTATTATGATAACTATACTGTGACTCACTATTCCATATATATTTATTTCCCTAAAAAAAATACCTTTTTGAATGTATTATCAAAATGATAATACACCATGACTAAATGGGATTTGTCCCAGGGAAATAAGGATGGTTCAATACCCAAAATTCAATTAATATAATTCAACATGTCAACAAAAAGGAAAATAAAAACCACATGATCATATCAATAGATGCTGAGAAGACATTTGACAAATTTTAATATCCATTTATGATGAAGGTCCTTGAAATTCTTGGGATATAAATAATGTACCTTAACATAATAAAAGCAATATACTACAAATCCACAACCAGTATTACCTTAAGAGCAAAAAATTAAAATGTTACTTATCTGGTTATATTCTCAATTTCTGTATTTCCTGGGAATGTAGATTAGCAGCAGAATTACTAATATTTGAATGGGGATTCCAGACACAAAGCATTCTTTCTTGGTGTGCACTAACTTACATTGATTTTTTTTTCAATCATAAATGAATTTTTTAAGAAATCTGGAATGAAAAGTAAAAAAGTATTTTAGACTATAAATCTGTCTTTGCCACTCATCATAAACAGCAGGGGACACTTTAAAAGACAGCAGTATCTTTTTCTACTCAAATTTAATTACTCTGCAGTTTTTGCATAAGGGAGAGGGAAAAATGACATATTGGATAAATAGACCTAAAAAAAGAAAGTGACAGCTATAGGGAACTGGTAAATAGAGATCAGGGTACCTAATGTGGTCACTTCAGGAAAACCCACAAACCCCCCAACTTATAAAACTAGTATGCCATACTAGGTGAATGAGATTTAGCAACATAAAAAAGTAAAATGCTGAGGCTGCACTTTGGTGATAAAGAAATAGCAATTTTTCATTTGGTTTAAAATAAAGCTTCCAAATTAATAGCTCTGAAACAGAGATAGGAGAATATTCAAAATTTTAAAAATATCTTTCATTCTTCAAACTTTCTTAGCACAAAATAATTATATATTTATATGCATATACATTATGCATATACATTATACATACATACACAATAGGTTCATATCCATATTCAACATGAAAGTAGCATTTGCATTATCTTTTTCCTTCATAGTATTGATCGGTTAGAAATTCTATACTTGTTTGCATGGACACTTGGTTAGAGCTCCATGAACGCTCTTTGATTTATCTTTATAGCTTTAGCTTCTGGCATAGTAGTTGGTGAAAGTAGGCATTCAAAATAGTTGTTCAAAGAAAAGAAAATACCCTCTCCATATCTTGTAAGCAAGTCAAGTTGTTAACATAAACAATGTTTATTTCTAGTTTTATTTATTAAACAACTGGGCTATAAAATAACTATGTAGAATGATAATAGACTATTTTAGACACCAAGGCAGTCCACTGTTACATTTGTAACTGATCTCTCAAAATAAAAAGTCAGAAATGTAAACTAAAAAGGGTATCTTGTTTCCAACTGGTGATCCTACACAGACTCCATTATCATTTAGAATCATCTCTCAGAATGTTCTTCATAATTCTGTTGGCACAGTCTGAAAAGCAGGGTTAGGAGAACGGGATTCAGATCTGATGGCAATTCTAGTGCTCTGAGCAATAAGTCAATGCAAAAGAAAATTGCAAAGGTGAAAAATACCATAGTGTCACTGGACTCAGTTATATTTATCTACTTTTTATAAACCCTGGTCTCTGACAATCACTTGAATTATATGTCAGACTGGTGATGATTAATGATAGATAGATGATGATGATGATGATGAAGATAGATAGATGATAGATAGATAGATAGATAGATAGATAGATAGATAGATAGATAGATAGATAGATAGATAGATAGATAGATAGATAGATAGATAGATAGATAGATAGATAGATAGATAGATAGATAGATAGATAGATAGATAGATAGATAGATAGATAGATAGATAGATAGATAGATAGATAGATAGATAGATAGAACCTTAGAAGCAAGTATGAAGTATGGTTTCTTAGTAGATATGGAATTTATATACATCAATAAGATTTTTTTTTTTCTGATGGGGAAGGTAGGTGTAGGGTAAATGACTTGGTCAGGATGTTTCCTTCATTTTTTTTTTTTTTGTGGTGTTGTGAAGTTTAATCTCTACAGTTAGATTGGAGATAGATTTCAGTCCTGGGTGGGGTACAGCATTGATTTTCAAACTGTGTATCCAAAAACCAACAAGTTGTGGTTAGTCACAAAATTTGTCTGTTTTTGCCTTGTCCTTAATTGTTTTTTTTTTAATTTTTTTATAATCAAATAGTTTATATATATATATACATTTCATATCTTTGTAATACCGGGATTCACCCCCCCACCCTCCCTGACCATTCCCCCTCTGTCCCGCCCCCCCACCCCAAGTTGTAACCATTTGGTGTCTGTCTTTATCTTTTTAACTTGTTTCTGCTAATGTGATTTCTTTTAGGTGTGTCCATGGTTTTTGTTTTTTTTTTGTGTGTGT
>PVHY01015719.1:9644-35505 GCA_004024945.1 Uropsilus gracilis | reverse complement strand
GTGGGACTTGAACCGCGATCCCTAGCCCCGGCCGCTTCATAGGCTGAAGCTTACAAGCATGAGCCACCGTGCCCGGCGAGATTAGTAAATTCTGACTATGATCTCAAACTTCATTTATTGCCCAAATGATTTATTTAGGGATAAATTTTGTTACATTTCTTCCTACTTCTAAGTACATCAAGCACTAATTTTCACTCTTCTAAACAGCAAGAATACACTGCCTTAGAGAAAGATTGTTATGAAACATAGAAGTCTGAGCTGACATGGCCAAGACTCCACAAAACTGAAACTATACATTTGCATTTGAACACCAGCTATCTCATCATTTCAATTGCTTTCTAGAAATGCTCAACTTCATGGATACAGACAACATTCAGTGAATGAGGAGACTATCACTAACCCATCGTAGCTTTTACCACATCACTAGAAACATGAAGCCAAACAAAACTCTGGTGATGGAATCACCGTAAATGTACGTGATCATGGGAAATAAAATAATTCCCAATTAAAGATGTAATGGTCCACACTGAAGTCAGCTAAACATAACTGACTGACTGTCTTCGTGTCCTATGATCTAAAAATTGTTCTTCCATTTAAAATGGGGAGAAAGAACTCAAAAGAAGAATGTTATCTACACGCATTTTAAATGAACTCTTGTGTTCATAAATAAAGTGTAATGGAAAAGAGTCACTCCCATTCCTTATGTATGACTATGACTTCATGCTACAAAGGCAAGTCAGTAAGTTATGACAGAAACCAAAACTATAGAAAAACATTCACCCAGTCTATCGAATAGCCCACATTTTGTGGGTACTCACTATGCATCAGGTACTGTGTCAAGCACCTCTATTTGCTTTCATTTACCTAATCTTCAAATGAAAACTATGAATACACCCAATTTACCGACAAAAACTGAGGCACAGAGAGGGTTGCATAGCTAGTATGGAGTAGAGGTGGAAATCACCATTTTGTCTTGCTCAAGTTCATGAATTCCGTATCAAATTTGACACCAGGTTCCCTGTCACCACCAAAGCTTAGCACCACTACCATTGCCCAATACCTGCAGTCAAAAGTCTCCTGATCCACATCGGTGCAAGTCCCAGTCCTTCTTGCCATAAGGATGGAAGGGTGCCTTGCTCATCTCCTTCCCGTTATGGTTAACCCTCCATGTCTAGAGTGAATGGGGAGGATTTTTCCCAGCAAGATCCCAAAACTCTATACTGTTACTCTAGTTTTAGAGCAAGTTACATTTGTGTAATCATGGATTACTTAAACCTGCAAACCAAGCTATTGTTCAGTTCACAAGATGACAAAGAACCAAAACTCTTAGAGTGAGTAACAGCATCCCAGATGGACTTCAAGTCCTGCTTGCTATGGTTGCTTTATTTAACAGGAACCCTGCTTTCTGTCAGATCTTGTATCTCTGTGCTATGAACTCAGAGACCTTGAATCTGAACCACTGGCTCTACCTGCAGAAATGTTAGGTCATCATTCGCCTACACTCCCCCAGTCTTCTACCCTGACGCTCCATACACCACACCCATCCTCGTTGTCTTCGTCACCACCACCAGGGCAGACAATCTACCTGTCTGGTAGACAAGGGAGCTAGAGGCAGTAGAAAAGAAAGAACCAGGTCTTGGGGTCCAAGGATTTTATCCTGAGCCCACTCAGTTGGGCATCTGGAAATGTAAGGTTCTCAGATTACCCATCTGCAAAAGAGTAATAGTAATAAGCTACAGGCCGTTGGGAAGAGTGAACCTTGGGGAAATGTAGAGACCTCTGGAAATGTGAAATAAGAAGAAGCCACCATATTTCACCAGGTTGAAATCTTAGCAGCTGACTGAAATTCACAAATGCTAAGACATTTGGGGATGTGATCCAAAACTCCAACACTCAGTCTACAGGAATCAACCTGGAAAATGTACCACCAGAAACAGCTCTAAGACAAATTGTCCAATAGAGAAGCAGAATACAAACAGCAGGACACAGGATATACTCTCTATGGTTGCTGCTTCAGAAGGGGAGAAAAGAGGTCCAAGTTTTTAATAGCCCCATCACACAATTCTTCTCTAATTCCAAATTGATTTAGTCACTAAATGTTTATTTAGTGTCATTCTCTGTCCAGTTCTGTGCAAAGCAGAAAGGTGACCACAGCAGAGTTCATAATCTAGCAAACATCAAGTTTAAATAATCTGACATCCAATCTCCAGGAAATGCCAATTGCAAATGTTTTTTTAAATGAAGAGTTTCATTTCAAATTTTCAGTCAGACATGTTAGATGGTAATAGTTGGACTTCTAATCCCATTTTGTGTTCAGTGAACAGTTTACTAGCCTGGAGAAGGGTGGGAAGGGCGGGGAGATGTCAGTCTTTTTACCTTACCTTTTACCTTTTTACCTTTGTCAGTCTTTTCTCACCTTACTTTTAGATTGGTTTTGTTGTACTGAAACATGCTTTTCTGTTCTGACATGCTTCCTCTTGCAATAAGTATTGTCCAACGCTTCAGACATATAAGATTACCCTGGAGGTCTGAGGTTTGGGGTTTCTTAGACACCCAGAAAAGTTTTTGGAAATTTGGGTTTCCCAGAGTTTCTGAGAACTGCTGTTATCACAAAGGCATATCTGAGAGCCATTTCTGGATCAGCCCTCAAACCAACGTCTCCATCAAAGCCACGATTACTTGGGATGTAAACAGCATTGTGACCAAAGGAGAACCCGGGAAGATCTCCTGGTGACCTTACTTTCTTGTGACTTTCCTATCACTCCACAATCCATGTCAGCTATCTCAGGTAATAGCAACACATGCATGTATCATAGCTGCTCATGCACTTAAGGTTTGCTACTCAACTTTCTACTCTTAACTCCAACCATCTTGGGCAAGTTGCAACACTGATAGAAATAAGATTTTGTTTGGTTCAACAACCAAACTCACAGATTTCACTGGGGAAAGAGGGATTGCATAGTCTTCAAAAACATGAGTCACAGTATCTGATTTTAATAGAGAGTGAGGGAGGCAATTTCACTATGAAGGTATGTAATAGAAAATGTCTGTCCTGTATAAACCTGGCCAAAGTCTCATGGAGGTGGGGGGGAGGGGCACCAGACCTTTGAGCTGGAGAAGTCATTAGGTGACAAAGCCTTAGCATCACTAACCACACATAGCTCCTGTCCTATCACCTGAGGTGTTTGTTTTAAAAGATTTCAGATCATCCCCCCCCCCTTGCCCACTCACCTACAACATCAAATGCTGTTGATTCACAGAATATTCTTTCAAGCCAGGACCTCAGAAATGAATGGCAATAATACTAAACCACCCCCCCCACCCCACCCCCAGCATTTACTGTGCCTAGCACATAGTAAGCGTTTTACATTTCCCGACTCAAGCTCACCTTTGGGGGCTCTAATTCCATGAGATTAGTTAGATGTGGGGGTACAAGTTAGATTGCAGATCTTCTTCCAGCAACATGACCATCTTGAGAGGTTATTTAACCTCCCCACCCCCCCCACCCCCGGGGAGGGGGGGAGGGTTTGAGGTAAAGCAGGGGTCCTATCTCCTGCTGGCCATGGAACTCTGATACTCACACAGCGCCAAGTAACTGGTGTCCTAGACTCCCAACCCCCAGAAGCTGGGTTGAGGGGGGGTGCGTGCTCCCACCGTGGACTTGCCGCATTGCAAAAAACTTCCAGCACGAGTAGATGACTTGTTCAGTCAGATTCTTCGCTGGCCGCGAGAACCTACCTTGAGGGTGAGCCATCTCCTCCCCAGGGCCGGTCCCAGCCCTGTCCCCGGATGCCCCAGAACCCACGGGCTCTTTTTCCTCCTGGCATGCCGCGTGTGCCAGCGTCAATCACATTCCGAGGGGGCGAGCTGGCCGGCTGGCTGGCTGGCTGGCTGGCAGGCAGAGCCTCTTAAGCGTTCTCAGAGCTTCCACAAGGGACTTTCTCTGCTCACAGAAAACCCTTCTTCCCTCCAACCAGCCCCGAGGACTGTGCTCACCATCCCCTGGAGGACTCCTCGATCCGAGCCGGACCTCCTCTCGCTCGGCTAATGCCTTCCCTCCTTCTCAGAGGCCCCCTGCGGCCCGGCCTTGATCCCTGGGGCTCACGCGGAGGCAGGCACTTCCTGATCCTTCCCTCTCCCTCTCCACTCCCACTGCGACAATCCCCTGGGCACAAAGACCTCCTAACCTCCTCCAGGCCCTCCGCCCGGGAGACTCGGAAACCGCCCTTTGATTTCTCTACTGCAAGGAATTAACTTTTCTTTCCTAGTAGCCGGGAAGCCTGGTTTTCTCATGAATACAAAATTCAACACTGTATGTCACAGCGACGTGTAAGCGAGCAATCTTTCCCTTTCCCAAGGACCAGAAAGGGGTGCCACTCTGGTATTTTTGCACGAGGACTAAGGACGGGACCCCACCTCCACGCCAAACAGCAGTTTGAAGAGCTGGCTCTCCAGCTCTTTTGAAATGACACTTGTCCCCCAAACCCAGGGGACTTCTGAGAGTTACAGAGGTGGCCATCACGGAACTGGAAATGTTGGCTCAATCTGTATTATTGAAATGGAGGCCAGAGCGTTTTCCTCCATCGTGCAAATTAGAGACTTTAAGTGAAAGGAGGAATAGCTACACTGGGCTGTAAAATACAAGTTGTTAGATCTGGAATATCTTCGTAGGCTGGGCACCAGGGGCCCAGCTCTTTTATTTTATTTTATTTATTTTTGGTGAAGAAAAACAATATTAAACACAAGGTTGGGGAGCGTGACTTCCACAGAGAGAATACATTTTTAAACTGTCTACACCTGGCTTAAATGTCGCCAGGAGCTTCTCTTACGCAGGACAATAATATTTGAATAACGGCTCAACATTTTTAGACCTAATCCCTCACACGCCTGCTGATGATTGAAGTTTTCATGTCACAAGTCATTCAAGGGGTATTTTGTTTTCTTTTGCTCTTAACTCGTACAGCCCAACAGAAACAGCCAATGGGTAACACACTGGAATAGTCTAAGCATCCGGGCTGGCTTGAAAAGTTTTTGTGCACCTCAGCAGTTAGCAGAAAACTTTTAAACGACCAGTTTGTGAATTTTTTGTAATTCTTTAAGGTTCCATCACATAACTTAGAGACACTCCAGCTCTCAGCGACTTCCACTGAGAAACTACCTATTTTTCCCAGACATTGTTTTAAAAACACCCTTCCTTTTGTGTAGCTTATCTTAAATAATCACTTATCAAGTGATTTAAGTGCCTGCGTGGATCTTTTCCAAAAGCGGTTAAGTCGCAGATCAAAAACGTTCTCCTGAAATTCTATAGAATAATAAAACAACAGTAATAGCAATAATAATAATAACAACAATGGCAATAATAATGGCAATAATAACAATAATCATAGCAATAATAATAGCAACAATAATAATAGCAATAATAATAATGATGATGCAAAGCAGCGTCCTGAAGACTCCAGCACCCTGGGCCGCTGAGGGCCGTGCCAGTCAGTCAAGCCCGGAGGCGGGAGGCTTTCGGCGGCAGGAAACCAGGAACCCGGCCCTTTCGGGCTTGAGACCTCGGGCCGCCAGCACCGCCCGCAGGCCCTGGCGGTGCAGCGTTCCCTCTCCGCAGCTGGCGGCGGGACAGAGAAAGCTTTGTCACCGAGGGACAGCAGGAAAGACAGACGGAAAAAACCCGCTTTTTGGAGCGATGCCCTTCATCCTGGAAACCTACTTGATCGTCTGCAGTGTTCTCTCAAGCACGGTTTATATTGTAAATTAAATGAAGTTCATATCACAGGTGAAGACTAACTCACTTTCCATTATCCAGCATTTTTTTAGAAGGAGCGATTGGGGTCACTCAGAAATGACTTGGGACCGGGCAGGGTGGCGCGTGCCTGTAAGCGGCAGCCTAGGAAGCCGCGGCGGGGACCGGGGATCGTGGTTCGAGTCCCGATCGGGGCAACGTAGCGAGACCTAGTTCCAAATAAATAGCTGGATGTGGTGGCGTGCGCCTGTAATCCCAACTACCTGGGAAGCTAAGGCTGGGGATTGTTTGAGTCCGTGGTACCCTGGGCAATGTGAGCCTGCGGTTCCACAGGCAAAAATAGCGAGACCTAGTCTCAAAAAAAAAAAAAAATATATATATATATATATACATATATATCTATATCTATGACTTGGGAGAAGTGATCTTGCATCTGGGCCTCAATTATTTCATCTGTAAAATGGGAGTAATAATATTTAGCTCTTTGCACTGTTGTGGAGATTAAATTACAAACTGTGAGATTTTGTCATACTTATTATCATAAGTGAAAACAATTTTCTGATTTCATTATGAAATAGCTTAGTAACCAAAGGGGGTTATTTAAAAAAATAAAAACAAAAAAAAAATGGAATACCTGGCCCAAATTTTATTTAAATACAAAGCTTATATTCAGAGCCGTTATCTGAATAGCCCTCCCCACATCTCATTGACCTACAGATAAACTTTGGCCTGTTCTTTGATAATCACACTGTTTCTGAAGATGCCTTGTTCCTTTTAGGACCACAGACAGCCTGACCCCAGAATCTGGAAATTGACATGCGTCAAATACACCTCTTTCCTCCCTCCTTGGCTGCCAGCAAGAACCTTTAACCTCTGGTCTTGATTCCTAAACCTCACATATTGTTTGCAATTAGAAAAATATTTGAGGCATATAGAGGATTTGTTTTTACTCTGAATTGTATTGGATAATCCCTATCTTTTTAAAGTATGGATAGGAAATTCAGTTTTTTAAAAAATTAAAAGGTTCTCATTTATAACACTGAGTTGTTTTTTGTTTTTGTTTTTGTTTTTGTTTTTTTTCTTCCTGAGTTTTATTCTCTAGGGTCAAATTTGGGATTGATAGTAAGACCCAGATTTGTCATACACTATAAAAATCTCAAACCCTGAGGCCTAATACTTTGAAGTGAGCCATTAAACTGGCCTCCATGAGAGAAATGAAATAAGGACATTTCCTCCATATTTGTACCTCTGTGACTCCCTTTCCAAAAAATTTAACCTTCAAATTTAAATTTTCTTAAATGTATTCTAGTTTGCCTCATCTACAACAGAAAAGATTTACTTTACCAGAGTATGTCTTGTAAGAGAAAAAGCCTGCTCTTTACACACACCCACACCCCACTTAGGAGAAACCAACATAACTCATCCAACAGTATGGCATTGTTGAATAAATCCATTCCCCACTTCCTGATACATTTTGAGATGGAAATTCCTAATTCCCAGAATCATATTACATTAAAGGGAGGAATCACATTGCTTCTGCCTGTTTTATATCTTATATCAAAAGGTAAGAACAAAAGATTGTCCAAAGCAAATAAGCACTTTGCAGGTAATATATGATATTTCAAATATACCAATGAGGGAAAGCACTGCGCTAATCAACATTAATGCACACCTCAAAATAAAAGGGACTAATAGCTACTAGCCCAAAGAGAAATCGTACTGGAAAATAACATGGTATGCAGAGAAAGAAAAATACAAGTGTCTGCTTTTTAATATATTAAAATCAGAGCTGATGATCCAAAATTCAGCAGATTTTATTTTTGTTTTAATAGAAAGATTTTTGAATATATCTAATAATTTTGTTTGCCTTAGAATCAGAAGTTCAATACTTTGGGATCAGCTTTTACCATCCTCTCTGTTCTATCGAAAAGTAAAATCTCATTGCACATCCACCCTGAGATCACAGCTTTCTTTTTTTTTTAATTTTTAATTTTGTAATTATCGTACAATATTTTTCATGTTTGCATGTTTGTATTGTACCCCTTGTTCCCCAGCCCACCCTCCCTTTTCTGATTCCACCACTTAATAAAAACGCAGTGACTTTCTATCAGTCACAAGTTTCTAGGAGCTTGCTTTTTTTAACCTCCAAATGGGAAAGCAGTGCTTTTCTGTAGCACAAAGTCCAAATTAGAGATGAAAACTGAATGTAAAATGAACTAGAGAAAAGTAAATGTGTCCATTTTCCTTGCTGGGTTATGAGTTTTACTGAACTGTAGTCCTTTTGTTCTTTAAGAAACTAAACAACTAGCTTGCGCTTACACGTGGCTATATTTCCGCACCATACAGTCTGTGCTGAGGAACAAAACAGATGTTTCAGACAACACAAATTTTAGACTATTTCTTTCTTGGGAAACAACGAAAAATCACCGAGACACATTTAGGCTTTGTACCAGTACTTTCCATGAGTTTAAATGGTAGCAATTTTCGGTATGACATCCTTCAATGCGATGCAGTCCCAACAACAAGAACAACAACAAAAATCAATGTAGAAGCCCTAAAACTATTTAACTGATAATTTGTAGCCTTAGATAATCATCTCAATACCTGAAGTAAACAGACTTTAACCCAACCCTTCCAAAATTAAATCTGCAAGCTGAACTATACCAGCAGGTGTGGTGGGCATGTGACAAGCTGCCAAAATGTTGGAGAAGACAAATTATACCAGCCTTTCTCAAGTAGCTGAGTTTCACAGGTCATCTCTGCCAAATTTGAGATTTGTTTGTTGCATTATCTTTCAGATTCATTTTCATGATGCTCACAATGACCTTGGAAATGTGAAATTTTAAGTCTATACCAAATGCTAGAAAGTAGGTAGAAAAGACACACTAAATATCTAGCACACATTCTGATTTCTATAGTTCATTAGTTCACTGGGACTTGGCAATGAAATTCTAGACTAAGAGGAAAAGATACCAAGAAGAATGTAATATTGGTCTAATTGTCCCCTTTGCAGGCAGAGTAGGAAGTGGATGGCTTTCTTCATTCAAAGCAGAAAAGGAAAGTAAAACATTTTACCTTCTGCTTCTCTCCCAGAGTTCCTGAAATACTAGTTTTTCATTCAAGAGCCAGAACATTGGCCTGGAAACCTTATAGTATTGCACATTTGCAAATGTTTTCAAAAGGACCCAAAGGCTTAAAACTATATAAATTAAATAAATGATATAAAAGCCAAGGGCAGGTTGACCTGTTCTTCATGAACATACATTAAATGTTTCATGTATGCCCTCCTTGTTCTCTGAGGCTGATTCTAAGCTGTGCATGACAAATGCGGAAAGCAGTTGAAACATGTGCGGTGATTCAAAGTTTCTATCTCCGGTGTAACTGTACCTTTGCTCTCTGACTTAGAGCCAACTAGTTCCCTAACACCCCGCACTTATATTCAGGAAGGACTTGTAATGAATCATATCCCCAATTTGATAGATAATTGCATTTATTTTGCATGTAATGGAAATGCATTCATTTTAACATCTCTCTCTGATTTCTAAAACTGTTCAAAACCAAAATACCTTTCAAAATAAATTTTCCCCACCAGAATTATTTGTCAATGTGGACAAAGTGATTTAAAAATGTATGTGGCAAAGCACTAGAATGGATAAAAATAATTTAAAGGAGATAGTTTGGCAGAATCAGGTAATTGGATTTTAAGACTTAAAACAAAACTACAGCAATCAGACTCTGGAGTATTGGCAAAGGAAGAAGAGGATAAAGCAATGGAACAGAGGGTAGAATTCAAGACAGATCCACACAAGGATGACCAGTTGATTTTGATAAGCTAAAAATGCAATTCAGTGGAAAAAGGATAGCCTTTTCAACAAATGGTGTTGGAACAATTAGACATTCATATGTGAAAAATAAATTTTGCTTCCAAAACAAAAGCCACCTACATAAATGACCAAATACAAAATCGGTAGTCCATAAGAGAAAAAAAAAAATATTTCTTATTTTTTACTTGGAGAAGGTAAAAATGTTCTTATACTTGATACTAAAAAGAACAATCATAACATTAAATAATGGCAAATTGAACTTCAATGAAATCAAAATCTTTTTTTTCTGTAGAAGATGCTGTTGAATGAGTGAAAAGATAAGCTAAAAGAATGAGGATATATTTGCAAGTCACCAGTGAAAAAGGACTTACATTCAAAATATAAAAAGAACTTCAGAACTTACCACTAAGAAAACAGCTATAAAATGAGCGAAGAGTCAGAGACGCTTCATCAGAGGAGATATAGATGAGTGAAAACAAGCACCAAAGATAATCAATATCATTAACCATTACAGAAATGTGTGATTAGATATCACTACACATCTATTAAAATAGCTGAATAAAAAATATTAACAAGAACAAGGACTGGCATGAGCACAGAACAACAAAGATACTCCTGCTTTGACGGTGAGATGCTGACGGATCCAGCCAGAGTGGAAAACAGGCCAGCAGTTTCTTACAAAGTTAAATGGGCTTTTAACTTAAGGCTGCACCCTTAACTTAGGACAGCACAGTCCCATCCCCAGGAAATTTACTGGAGCAAAATGAAAGCTCATGTTCATGAAACTTTGACAAACATGTTTACAGCAACTCTGTTCACAGTAAACAAAAACTGCAAATAACCCAAATGTTCTTCAACAGGTAAAAGGATAGACTGTGGCACATCCATTCAGTAGAAAGAGATTCAATAATAATAGGGAACGAAAAAGTGACACATGTAACAACTGGATGAATCTTACAATAATGTTACTGAGTGAAAGAAACCAGTCTCAAAAAGTTACATATTCTGCCGGGCACGGTGGCTCGTGCCTGTAAGCTTCAGCCTATGAAGCGGCCGGGGCTAGGGATTGAGGTTCGAGTCCCGCCTGGGGCCGGTAGCAAGACCTAGTTCCAAAAAAATAGCTGGGCGTGGTGGCGTGC
The DNA here is from genome assembly GCA_004024945.1 of Uropsilus gracilis. Taxonomy (NCBI): domain Eukaryota; kingdom Metazoa; phylum Chordata; class Mammalia; order Eulipotyphla; family Talpidae; genus Uropsilus; species Uropsilus gracilis. Next base: position 24,793 of record PVHY01015719.1, on the reverse strand, counting down.
GCCTGTCATCCCAGCTACCTGGGAAACTGAGGCTGGGGATTGCTTGAGTCTGTGGTACCCCGGGCAACGAGAGCCTGCGGTTCCAAGGGCAAAAATAGCGAGACCTAGTCTCAAAAAAAAAAAAAAAAAGTTACATATTCTATGGTCCCATTGATACAATAGTCTTAAAAAGAACAAAACTACATTGATGGAAAATAACTCTGGAATTGTTAGACGGTAGAAGAGGAGCCGGGGTGTGATCCTGAACACATGGCCTGAGGGAGTTCTTTGAAATAATGGAACTATACTATCTATATCTTAATTATGATAGTACTTCCATGAATCTATACATGTGATGAAATTGTGAAAAATAACAAATACATGTATGCACATGTACCTTGCCTATTACTTAAAATAGTCAAATTCTAACAAAGTAAAAGTAGCCCAAATGCCCACCAACACACGAATAGTAATACAAATCAGGGAATGTGCCTGCAATGGAATACGATTCAGCCCAGAAAAGGAATGAAGTACTAATAGGTGCCACAATATGAATAAACCCCTAAAATGTTGTGGTAATGGGAAAAAGTCAAGTCACGACCATAGGAAGAGAACACAGGTTTGTGATAATTGGAGGAGAGGGGGAGGAAAAGGAGCAACTGCTTAAAGAGTATAGGATTCCTTTTGGGGGTGATAAAAATGTTTAAAACTAGATAGAGCTGGTGGTTGTACTACATTGTGAATGTACAAAATGCCAATGAATCATTCCCTTTAAAATGGTTACTTCTATATCATGTGAAGTTTACTTCAATTGAAAAAAAAATCCCCTAAAAGCCTACTTAGTAAATTTGAAAAAATAAATTCAAAGTCACCATAAGAAAATAAGAAAAAGTATAACATTTTGTAACTCCCTGCTCATATGACTTCCCTGAGCAAAGCATAAAGGGGTAGAGTTAAATTATCCCAATTCAGAGAACTTCCCGTTTCTGTACATCAGGTTCTGTTCTTCTTTTAAAAAAAATATTGCTGCAAAATGGTCTCTCCTAGTGGAAGAAATTTTTGCCCCCCAAAAAGAACCCAAGTGTATGAAATTCATTGTCTTTTCAAACGACAGTTACTTATTAACAAATGTTAAAGTGGCCTACCTATTGCAACCATATGAATCAGCCTTGAAGGCATTGTGCTAAGTGAAGTAAGTCAGTTGGAGGAAGACAAATACACTAATATGTGGAATTTCTAATGTTGAACCACAGAAACAGACTAAGATGGTGATTTTTAGTGGGACAGGGTAAAAGAGGAGTGGTTGAAGAATGTTGTAGAAATTTCCAGCTATAAGATGAAAAAGTACTGGGGAGCTAACATACATCATGGTGCTTAGAGCTAATAGTTGAGTACTATGTCACTAATTATGACGACTAATGGAGCTGATAATAATGCAGTTAAAAGTTGCAAAGAGTAGGTCTTCAGCGTCCTCACCACAAAAAAAGAAATATTAATTATGGGATGTGATGCAGATACTAGCTAATACTGTAGTAATAATCACCTTGTTGTACAACTTCCATGATTTGTACATGTAATTCATCATATTGTACACCTTTAACATAATGGTCTGTGTTAATTATATACTGATGAGGCTGGCAGGGGATTAGGGTGGTAACTACTCTAGCCTTTTCAAAATATGGCTGAATATTTTTAACAGTTTGTTTTCACAGTTGATGGTTGCTGGTGATAAGTTCCCGTATTGTCCTCAGTTGCTAGCCAAGTCCCACATACACTGTTTGTTCCTAGCCTTTGCTCATGCTTTCCCTCCACCTAGAATACTTTTCCTCTTAACTTCTTTCTTGTTATTGTTGTTGTTGTTGTTGTTGTTTTAGAGACTAGGTCTCACTTTGTTGCCCGGGGTAGTCCAGAACCCGTGGACTCAAGTGATCCCTAGCCTCAGCCTCCCAGGTAGCTGGGATTACAGTTGCGCACCACCACACAAGGCTACTTTTTGAGACTAGGTCTCGTTGTGTTGTCCAGGGTAGTCTGACACCAGCCGACTCAAGCAATCCCGGACCTCAGCCTCCCAGCACTGGGATTACAGGCGCACACCACCACGAACGGCTTTTTCTTTTAACTTCTTGTTCCTAGTCATCCTCTAAACCTCAATCTTAGCCAGGCAGAGTGGCGCGTGCCTGTAAGCGGCAGCCTATAAAGCGGCTGGGCTAGGGATTGCAGTTCGAGCCTCGCTCGGGTCAATGGGGTAACATAGTGAGACCTAGTCCCAAAAAATAGCTGGGCGTGGTGGCGCGCGCCTGTAATCCAGCTACCTGGGAAGCTGACGCTGGGGATTGCTTGAGTCTGCAGTACCACGGGCCACGTGAGACTGCAGTTCCACGGGCAAAAATAGCGAGACTTAGTCTCAAAGATAGAAGACTGGATGGAGGGAGGGAGGGATCTCAATGCTGAGATCTTCACCTCCAGGAAGCACCTCTAATCTGGGCACTGGCCAAGGGCCTTACCCTGGACTCCTACAGCGCGCTGGACTTTAAAAGCACTTTCACACGTTAAATTAGCATAATATACCCATGAGCCCACACTGCCCTCCAAGACACCAGCTCCAGGGAGAAGCAATCGCTGTTCAATAACAGGACTCAATCCATAACTGCCATTGGTCTGTGAGGATTGCCTATTTGTCATAGAACAGTCTAAGCTGGTCTCCTTGTTCACACAGGTTCTGTTACTCTTGCCTTAAAATGAAATCCGATTCCATGCTGTCCCCATATTTCTTGGAGAAAGCCTTTTCCTCTCGGACTCTGAGCCGGACTTCAGATGATTCTAGAAAGGCTAGATGATTTGCCCGCATTGGTTCTTGCATCTATACAAAGAATCGACAGAACAGCTAGAATCCTCAGTTACGCCTATGACTAAGTCAAGCAGTGATGCAGGATCTCCTGCTGCACACCAGAAACTGGTTCAATGACACCCTGAGAAGTGTCTCTCCAAGGGGTTTGAAGCCAGGCAACAGAGCTGGCAGTAGCCAGTAACTGACCAGGTGCTGGCAAGAATGGGGACCCCCTTTTATTAAGAATATAGATTTATACACTTGAATTGGTGGGTTCGAGACTACCCAAGGCAACATAGAGAGACCTAGTTTCTTAAAAACAACAACAAAACAAAAGCAACAACAACAAAAAAGAATCTAGATTTACAAATATAGACTCTAGAAACAAAGTGAACATTTATTCAGGATGGGGAAATCACAAGAAATCACTGGAACTCCTTTTGCATCTCTCCTGAGGTGACTTGTTGGTTCATAAAAACATGTTCTGATTGATAGGGATTTCTTCTCCCCTCCAGAATACTAGGGTTCCTAGAAACAAATGCTGTGACCTAGATGATGCATAGCGATGTTTAACATTATAATTCTGTATTGAGACTGAATTTTTCATAATCCAGTCGCAAACTTCTACTTGTTAGTTCTCTTGCTAATCTCAAGATTGTGGAAGTAATCTCAGGGGGTTGTTTATAATGTTTGTTATTGTTCTTGACTTCAAACTGCAAAAGTCCTCTTTTTTTTTTTTTTTTTTTTGCACTTGCTTATCATTGGGACAGTTTCTAAAAACTAGTAATGAAGTAGCTGTACTGCCTCACACATTACATTTTCATTTTCCTGTTCCTTTGCTTTTTTCTTTTTCTTTCTTGAGCTCAATCGAAATACCTGTTACTGCTAAAACTTCTGCTAATTCCCATAACTGTACTCTTTGACACTGGTCTTCCTGCTAGTAGTTAAATAAAATATTTTTGTTGCTGTTACTTCCAAAAAAAAAAATAGAATACTAGGGTTCCTGCCTGGGAAGACCCTAAAGTTTGAAACTCTTTTAGCTTTCTGGGAATTTGATCTCTGCATCACACCCCACACAAAAAGAGTAACAAGGATGCTATCTGATGCTTATTGATGTACTACTGACATTTACTGATACTACGTATTTCTCCTAAACTTTAATCACAATTTGATAAAGCAAATACTACTCACTTCATAGATCCACCAGCTGCAAGCTCAAAGCACACTCTCTGAAAACACGTCCCTTCCGCAAACCTTACTCACTGCCGCTTTTTTTTCCCAGAAGCCACACACCAGCTAGACATGTGGCAGGTAAGAGTGCAAGGTCTAGAGGGAATCAAGTAAACCTGAGTTCTGAAAGCACCTCTGCGCTGGACAGCCTGCCTTCTTTACTCTCCATGTTCTTAGCTATAACACAGGAAGCAGGTTACTTCAGGTTACTTTGCTATTATCTCTCTGTGCCTTGCAGGTCTGATGGTTGGTCCAAGTACCAATTTTTAACCAAGGGAGGTTGGAGATGGAGGAAATTCTGATATGGGGAAACCACAAAAATGATGTCATCCCAAAGAGCATACAGATGGCAGGGATTCCTTATGTGTCCTGAGAAAACAGGATGATGGTTTGCTTGAGTTTATTGCTTGTAAACCTAGGAAAGCAGTAAACCCTCCTGAGGCAAGTGCTACTGTGTAAAACTATAAATTTGGTCTGCAAGCTCCATGTAGCCACTTGATCATGAGTTCTCCAAAGCAAAGCAAATGATAACGTGTCTGATTTCAGAACCACAGTCTCAGTTAGAGGTAGCACCATGCTGAGAATTCGGGAAGGAGGGTGATGTTAAAATGGAAGACAAACAGGAACCCAAAAGAGTCTTCTTTTCTACTGCCCCCTATCTTTTGCTCCTTGCAACAAAGCTCCGGGTGTGTAGATAGGATAAATACAATAAAAAAAAAAAAGAGATAGAGTTGCAAGTTAGTGGAAATTTGTAAATTACCCAGAAGAGTGGGAGAACTCAATAAAGAGCAAATATTCCCTTTTATGTGAAACACACATCAATCCATTTAGTATTCGAAGATCATGATCTTTCCCTCATATTTCCAGATACTGTGGCTTTTAGTCATCCTGAAAAGGGACGTCAAATAAGCCACGCATTTTAAAAACCAAAACAATCTTTCAAAATGGCTGTGAAAACAGAAATGTCCTCTTTCTACAAGGGGCAGTTTCCATGGCTACAACTGGTCAAAATGGTCGAGCTGAGTCTATTTCTATCGCCTGAGAGTCCCCTTATTTCACAATGATTATTTAATTAAGTTTTATTATCATTTGGGGGAGTTGGGGATTCTTTTCTCTCTGGACACCTAGGGAAAATTGCACATTCACAGAGTCAGTCTCTGCTCTGTTAGAAGCTCATGTTGACACCTCAGGAAAAGACTTTAAACAGGACAGTTGATGGACTGGCTTTACCAAGTGACTGAGGTTACCAGTATGTTCAAAAATTAACCATAGTATTTGTTCTCATAGTTTTGCAGTCAGTTCTCCCTGGGTTACCCCCACATCAGGATTTTTTTTTTTTTTTTTTAAAGAAAAGTTTTCAAGAACCGATGTAGGACTGGTGTGTAAAATGCAAGGCCACGGAGGGTTTGGTTCAGTGCCTCTTTCTTTACAAAAGCAGGAACACTTATGGTAATAACTCCACTCCGGAGCGGTGTGTCACAAAAGCTGCTCACCAGATCCTTCAGATCTATTACTGGCCCTGCAAACAAAACCCATTATGCACAAACTGCAACATCAAACAACAATCTGCAACAGCCCGTGTGGCAAATAATCTGAACAGCGTCCTCGGGGCCTCTTTAAAAGTCGTCAGGGTTTTGCAAATAGACACCTATCTGCAGGCATTTACATGGGTGCTGGGGGTTTTCCTCTCTTACCCATACTTCCCTCCGGGTGTCTGGACAGCTTTTAAAAATCGGTTCGCTCACACTTTCAAAGCAGCGCTTGGTTGATGTTCTTGGTGTGTTTATAATGACCAATAAAAGTGGAATCCCGGAATAGGCACCCTAACCGCAGAAGAGAAACCCATCAAGCCTCCATCAGCCCTCCCTCGGCCCTCCCTCCTGCCCTCACCTCCCTAGGTAAAGTCTGCAAAGCGTCCTGGACCCACGTTCGGCAGCTGGCCGCCCCGCTTCAGAACCGCAGTCTCGCCTTCCCACCGAGCAGGGGAAACGATCTGCCAAGTCCTTCGCAGTTTGCAAGCCCAGCTTTTGCAGGCTAACTTTTTCCTCTAAAAAAGACCTTTTCTAGATGGGTAAGTGTGTTTGTCTTTAAGGGTGGTTAAAGGAGAAATCATTTCAGCCAGCTCCAGATGAAACGAGTTAAGTGATTCTTCTGCATGCTAATGTTTGAAATGCCATATTTGTGCCATATTTGGACTTTTCTACTAAGAACTCCACTTCAATGAAGCTTCTCAGCACGCCCCCCCTCGGGCCCCCCACCCCCCTCCTCCGCCTTTATGTATATATGTTGCATAATTATGGGGCAGTGAGTATTTATCACCTTTTCTGGGCAGTAAGCAGAAAGAAATACAATACCATTACTTCCAGTTACTGCCTTTCCCAAGATAATTAGGTAACACAGTGGAGGAGCCTGGGTAGCCCTAATACTGTTCAAGTTAAGTGATTGACATGGCCCTGTCTGGCTGCTCTATTAACTGTTTCATTTTGTTGCTATTTGCAGTTTGCTTGGCTAATACTCCGAACAAATACAGACTGTTTCTTTAGCCCCTTTTTTCTCTTTGACCTTCTCCTGCCCATTTTCTTTGACTCACTTCAAACTGCCTTGAAAAGGCCTGTTGAATGCGTACAGTCCATCAGAGGTCCAGGTTCATTCCTACCCTTGCCCTGGATGCCTGACTTCAAAGATGGGCCGCATTCTTTAATTGCCCTTTGAATTAATATCAAAGGGTCACAATGCGAGTGCCAAAAGAGAAAGGGGCTTTAATGAAGCAAAGAGCTGCCATTCATTTGCAGATAAGCACGGTTTTATGCCTGAATGGCCTCCGCGGCGAAAGGCTTGGGGAAGGGGAGGCTGTTCTGGGAGGAATCTCCTTAAGTAGTGATTAGTTCAAACAAACAAGAGTAAACAAATAAAAAAAAAAGTCTACAAACAGCGACGACAGAAAATAAATAATAAGGTTAAATTGGTGAGTCGCTCGTCCCCCTCCCAAACTTCCCTTCAAAAAAAAAAAAAAAAGACACTGCACTTAATTAGCAAATCCATTCACTATTTTAATCCCATATTTCAACATTGAAATTCCCAGGCTCTAGTTCAACAACATGTCAGAGATAAAGTTTTCAGTCTGAAATTTTGCACCATGGGTAACAGAGGGGAAAGAGTATGACTTTAACATGCAGGGAAAAGTGGAACTTGTACCCAAAAGAAGTCTCAGCCCACAAGACATCTTGACTTTGCCTGTGAGCGTTGGTGCTTAAAATGTTGACGTTTCACTACCTCTTCCAGTACAGAGAATTTCCCTGGAGCTAAAATAGTGCAACATCTACCTGCCTGTCCCTCCACGGCAACAATATCCATTTCTCCCCAACAAACGAGTGACCCTTGTCTTGGCTTTTCCCTGACAAAACTGTGGCTGCAACTTTACCAGCAGCACCAGGGGTCAATGGAAGGTAATATCCAGCTCAAAGCATGATTACAGAGTGAAACTGTAAGCCACGCTTCCCCTCTTCATCATTCTGCTTTTGGAGAGCCTGGTGATTAGGCAGGGTTTCAGTCCTGGTGAATTATCATCTTCGCGAAGCCTTCCACAACATCCTTGGTGCCCAGCTACAAAAGGGATAGCAGACATAACATTCAAGCCGTGATCTGGGCCTTCCTGTCTTCGGCGGATGCTGTGGTAAACAGAGCTTATGTTCCTCTCCATGACGTAACAAGGAAGGGCTTGTTCAAATGTTTCAATCAGAGTCTAAAAGTGAGTGCCACTTCTGAATTCGAGCACAGAAAGCCGCTGCTGCTGTGTGAGGGGAGAGAAAGAAAGGGCTCTCCCTTATCTTTGAAGAAATCAAAGTGAAGAACAAGCATCTTCTCTTCACTGGCCTTATTTTCCATGAACTTGTCCATCTGGTTCAGAGTTGCCAAAACAGAGTGAGAAAAGGGCAGCAAATAAATGTCAGCCAGGCAGCCAATGGGCATAAATCTCCAACTCCTTCCAGAGAGACTCCTTCCTGCCTTGCTGGGCCTTCCCATGTTGTGGCGTGAGCCAACTGGGCATTGGAACAATGTGGAAATCAAAAGACTTATTTTGCCCAAATCTGAACCCTGACAAGCAGTTCCTTCTATACTCCTTTTCCACTCGTTATGCACCAACAAGTTGCACAGACATAAAACAACATTATCCCAGCAAGGAGGTCCTGTCCACGCAGCCAGATATGGAGTGATCGGGGTCTCTGGGACAGATCACAGGCAGAACCACTTGACTCTTGTTAAACTGCGCTCTGACAAAGCATGAGATCAAGCTATCGGCTGGCAAATCTTGCTTCATGAGTGCAAAAGCAATCAGCAGATCATAAGTAACCAGCACCTCATCCAGAATGACAAATGTCTTCACGGCCACTGAGACATCACCGTGACCTTCAAAACAGTTCAACAGGGAACTTCAACCCCACTTGAGAAAGACCCGTCTCAACTAAGTGACTTCACCACCACGATCATACAGCTACTGAGAGAATGAACTGGGCCCAAATTGAGGTCTTTGAGTTCCCAAACCCTTCACAAAGCCAGGGTTCAGGCTGGTGTTGAACCAGCTTTGGGCATCCAATGTTCCCTCTGCTTTCTTTGCCCCAAGCCACAAGTGGAATAAATTTCAAAATACTGCGAATCACTTAAATGAGCCACAAGAAAAGTACTTGGACCCGCTGTTTCTGTGTGCTTCCCCGGTTATCTAAATGCAACCGTGGGCAAGCTTCATTCAAACCGAGCAGCCGTGATGCTAGTGCGGATGCTGAGGGTAAGGTGCAGTGGATGATGAAGGCAATGATCGCTCGCACTCGTCTAGGGCTTTGCACTACATGTGGTGTTTTCATACCCACTCTCTGACATAATTCTATGATTCTTTGAGATGAGGGGGGAAAGTTTTCACTTTATTATCAAGTGCCAAGAAAGAAGACGATTTAAGTCTCTGACATGCCTTGATGTCAGGTGAAGTAGAAAATGTGAAGCTTTCAAGTCTGAACAGCCAAGGCACTGAAGTTACCCAAGTAATAGCTTTCTTATTTCCTGTGTAACTCAATAAAATTAAGGGGCATCTGATACCCAAGGAAAATTGCCATTCCCCAAGGACACACCTTTCACGACCCCGTTCTCTTCTTTAGCCACCTTTCCATTCGCCGTCTGGAAAAGGTGCTTCTGAAATCCAGGTTCATGTAAGAGACCCCTGTCTCGGGCTTAACCTGCGTGCTGCACGCATGCAACAGGAACTGTGTTCCCACTTCACAAATAGCTGTTTTATGAAAGTGCCTTCCCAGACGTCAATGAAAGCCTTGTCCCCAGCAGCGGCCACGCTCCCCCCCCCCCCAAGGTTTTCATTTTGTCCATGTCATCAAGTCACAGAACCACAAAGCTGCTGGGCTTGCCTGCCAGACAACCTGGACATGGGCTCTGATGACTGGACGCTCAGCAAACATGGCTTCCACGCCACCGGGGTGGGTCCCCTTGGGCATTAGGGGGGCACGCTGGGAAGGAGAGCCCGCCTTTGATGAAGAAGTGGAGCAGGCTGTCTCTGAAATGTGTATATGCCCCAAAGTGGTACCGACTAGGCTTCTTCAAAAACACCAGCCCACCTCTTGGGCTGTATGGCCACCTCCCCCAGAACGAGCACTGCCTGAACTAGGAGTAAGTGCGATGTCAGCTCAACTTAAAGGGGAAGAAAATGTGATCTAAACAAACCTGGAGGAGCAGACATCCTGCTGTAGGCTTCAATGGGAAACATTTGTTATGAAGTAATAAGAATTTGCATAATTTGGGGAAAGACTTTGTTTTCAAAGTCATTCTCTTTTTCACCTGCATAGGCCTCTGCCGAGTATGGCTTTGGTTAAGTTTTGTTGATGGAGGCTCATGTTTAACCAACTGTTTTTAATTTACAAATTAAACTTGTCAGAAGTAGAAATCCTTCCCTTGGAACGCTTCCAATATGTCAAGAATTAATTCTAATGAAAACGGCATTGCCTAAATGCAGGATGGTCAGTCACTTATTTTATTTACACAAAGTCCTTCTCAGTTTCTTTGATAAAAGCAGCTAAATCTTTTTCCTCTTTCATGTTTTGTCAGCACTTGATTCCTTTTGTCCCTTGGCTATTTGCCTAGCTGTGGACAATAAGGCAGGAAGAATAGAAGCAGATTGTTGGAATGGTCCTCAATAAACCTAATTATGACATGTTCACTGCCCTCACCATGACACAGGCGAGGGACCCAGGCTTATTCAATTACCCTTGCCAGGTTTCTCTTTCAAACCTAAAGTTATCCTTTGACTGTTTGTATTTCTGAACAGTATTCATGTTCACTGTGAAAGAAAATCCCCTGGACTTTGAGGGGTTTTTAAGTTGATGCTGTTATTGTAGCTAATTTTTATTAACTGAATGATAACATGATAAAGAAATAGACTTTTGTTATGTAATAAGAACAAATCAGTGTGTGCTTAAAGTTACACCTTTCTTTCCTTTCTCTTCCAGCCAGCCTGGCAGGCTATGTAACCTGAATGAATAAACAAAATAATTTCTTCAACCTGGACATCCCTTCCCACATGACACGGGGCTCCAGGAGAGGAACTGGAGTCACATTGCCATTCTTCTTAACTTAAAAAATAATCATCATCACATGATTTGGGGACGTGCGTATGAGTGTTATTTTTTCTAACCACGAAGAAGACTCTTTGCCCTATTAACACCAGAGAACATAAGTTCATTGGTACCTTTACGCCAACAGCTATTTCTTCAGCTGTTTGAGATCGACAGGATGAACAGTATTTAATTAAAACTCTGGCTTCTGGTTGGAGGAGACCTTTCCTCCTCCAACAGATTGTTCAGCGATCACGCCAGCGGTTCCCGCAAAGCCGGTGTATAAAAGCTGTGTGTCAAGTGAACAAAAGGGTAGAAAAATGAAGGAATGCCAAAAATCAGCTCCTGATCCATCCTAGCTTTTAAGTCAATGAGGTCTGATAGAATTAATATTCAATTGTACTTAAAGCTGCACTGAGCTTAGCTGGGAGGATTGTTTTGTAAGTTGCAGCATCTCTGGGTAATTTTTTTTTTTCTTTTTCTGTTGAGAAACACATTGTTCCCTTTAGGTAATTCGACAGCTCTTGAACTATAATAGAATAAAAACTTAACTGCCCTGGAACAAAGTGGGTGCGATGTGTTTTTTAAAAATCAATTCCCCAATTCATTTCCTTCATTAGAACATTCCCGTCAGCTGAATAAAGGTCAATCTAAATTGTTATATATCCTGCATGTGAATTTGGACTTTGGTGTTTTTTAGTTCCTAAGGAAATACCTTTTTAGATCTCATGTGAGAAAAGGAACTCCAAGAAGCCTTGTGAAATAAAACACAGAGTTCTTAGTGCTGGAAGAATGTCTGGGGAAAGTACTCTAGAATAGGTTGTGCCCTGCTAGTTCCTGGTCTCAAAAATAGCAGTAGTTTCATTTTCTCCAAATTCTAAAGAGATATTTTCAATCTCAACCATCCAAAGTGAATTATACAACACACTCTTGAAACAATATTAATATGAATACATTCAATAGAATGTTATATTTACCATGTAGGATACCATACAGTTCAAATATTTGTTGATTTCATTTTCCTTCATGCACATAAATTTATATTTACATGACTTTAAAAACCCTGCTGAACAGATGCAAAAACAGTCATCATAGCTATAATAACTATAAATAAAAAACACCTCTTTGACTAGCAGGGTGGGAAACGGTAAATGTCTCACCACTAGAAAGTTGAAGTGTTCTTCCACAGTGTTCAAATTACTTTAATCAGCAAATGTAACCTCCTGGATAAAGGAAGTTTAAAAAAACCAGTCTGCTTTTGCTACTTTATAGTGGAAATGTTATTAAAATAGCCAAGATGTCTCAATATTTTAACCTGAAGCATATGTATTTTTGCATTCCCTAAAATGTTTTAATGTTTTTATATAGTTAAACAGAATAACAACTCTTCTTCGAATCTCAACTAGCACTTCCCTAAGAAAACATGAAAAAAAAATAAGTAGAGGAAATCAAATACTCAGATCAAGTACTGCTCACCACCCCAAACTTGGCAAAGCATTATAAATGCCTGCCATTTTCAAAGTTACACGGTTATCTTGCTGTTCAAACTATATTAAACAACTATATGCCATAACTCTCACAAACTCAACTTCTTCAAAACTGTTGCAGTCCACTTCACGTGGCAATGCAAGTCAGACATTGGCTTGTGAATACAGAAAGGGGAGTCAATAACTTGAATTGTTTTGATTTGTATGGAGTTACTCAACAAAAATTCTAATGTTGACTAAAAGCTAAGATCAGATTTCCTCTTTAATCTCTAGGTCAACTAGTGACTTTCTCTCTTATCAAATAAAATTTTTAATTTGTGATTCAAGGTTCAAAATTGCAATACATTTGATCTGAGCACAGAGTAATCACTAAGAAAAATAGAAACAAACTCTTTCATATGGTAAACAGTAGTTCTCATTATTCTAAGTATATAAAGGGGGTACAGATCCCCCCCAGGTGCTCATTTTATAATGTTCAGCTTCTATTTTAAAAGTTTAGTAGCTATTTTGTAGCAATATTTGCTGACATGTGTTTTTACAAACTTAGTATTTTTAAGATTAAGAAAAGGACACAAAACCTTGAGTGACAGAAAATTATGCTGACAAACATAGTTTGGTTATTTTACGTGTTCTAAAAATGCACCCCCCAAAAAGACATATTTTCATCATGCATTTTACATTGTTGATTTGATCGTTTGGACTTTGCAATTAAGAATTACAGCATTGGAATGAATCGTCTATTTTCAGAGTATATGCCCTAAGAATCAGTATGTAGTTGCCTCTGAAGTAATTTTCATCCACAAAGACAAGAGTAAAAAAGGGGAGGAAAAACTTATTAAAATCTCCTCTTGATAGGTTATGACATCTGGTCTTGAACTGTGTTTCATGTAGCAAAAATAATTCTCATGTTCTTTGCAAGTTTCTAAAATATTTCATAGCAAAATCCTTACAAAACACTGAAGGTTTTTGAGTTTGGAAATCATCTCCTTTAATCTCTACTTGTTTTTCCTCAAAGTTTTACAAAGAATAGTTCAATTGATTCAAATGTTTTTTTCTCAGTGTGAGTATAAACATGCATTTTTAACTCAGAAAAAAAAAAAAGAACTGTATATATCCCACTCAGTTTCCAACAACTACTAGTGGGGGAACTGATTTAAGATATGACAGCAGAAACAGATGAAATACATGCACCTCTGCTTTCTCCTCAAGCTCAGACAGCTTCTGGTCTTGACTTGGTCAGTGACCAGAAACCTCCTATGTTTCTCTCTGACCACAGAGAAAAGGACCAGATGCAGACAACTTGAAAAGGGAATGTAACTTACCATCCTTCTTAGCAACTCTAGCTTTAGAGGAAGCTTTCTAAACAACCTCCTTCCCCCAGAACTTTCCAGTCTCTTCTGGAAGGCACAGCTTTGACAGAGGTGCAAGAAAGCCCAGTCTTCCCTACTTGGATGGGGAAGAGATAGTTCCCTGGTGCAAGGGTGCATTCAGCTTTTGTTCCACCCTCATTCTTCAGGCACCCAAGGACACCCTGCCCACCTAAGCCAAGACAGGTAGGAGTTGGTCTCCTACTAAGACCTGGAGGGGTCATGTCCTCATGTGCTTGCCGTGATCCCTTAAATAGCTGTTCTAGATTTCTCAGAGTCAGGACTGGCCACAGCCACCAGCCTGCAGACCCAGGGACATTCCATGGCCTTCTCCTCACCCAGAGCTTCAAACGAAGGGAGAATGAGGTCCAGAGGAGGAAAGCAACCCAGTGACAGCACCAGAGCTTGACGCATACAAAAACATCTAATAACTGCCTCACTCAGCCTCCACCTCTGGGGGATGGTAACTCCTCAAATTAAGGACCTTGTCTGCCTGCCCATAAGCCAGTGCATGAGTTCCTCGCCTTCTTCTGAGATGTTGACCCAGGCTCCCACTGAGGGGTTCCCAGCGAGGACCCAGGGTGCTGTAGGGTGTACGGGCCATGAGAGCAAAATCTTAGCAGCCCTGCACAGCCAGACCCAGAGAGGGCAGAAGAAAAGGGGAGTGTCCTGCAAACTCAACGCAAGAAACGACTAAAGGGTGAATGGATGTTAGAATCATGATGATCACCTTCATCTTCATCATCCTTTTGTCCCCCTACACAGCTGTGCCAGCCCTCAGAGACAATGCACAGGAATCCCATCTCTGTTTACCTCCACATTTTCCATCCTAAAGGGAATAAGGTCAAATGTAAATGTTAATTTGTAGAACCAGAAGCTCTTATCATTCAGGGGACATGGGCAGACAAACACCAGCAAATCTTAATTTTGCAAAATTTGCAAAAATCTAGTGGTTTGAAGACGGGGGGGGGGGAGGGGGGTTGGGGGACGCCCATATAGGTAAGGTGCAAAATTGGAGGTGCTTTAGCTCTACAATAAGTCCACCCCCATGTGGACTCCTCTTTCATCCTCCACTTGGAGAGGAGGGGAATGTGGGCTGTTTCTAGATGCTTCTGTGCACTGTCATTATCCGCTACGTATAAAACGTCAATCATATATGAGTCCAATTTAGAGATTTAGGAATCAAGATCATTTAAATAGTCCACAGACATAGCAAGCTGTTGCTCAACCTCAGATATGAGGGTGCAATAGGCCCCTGCAACAGTTCTAGGCTTACATCTTCAAAGTGCTGGATTTGGAGGGCTCCCCAGCACTCACTGAGAGTCCAGGAGTCCCTGGCCCTCCAGAAGCCCACCCAGTCAGTGGACCCACTATGGGTGCCCCGAGTCCTGATGAGAAGAGGAGCCTCACTACTTCAGATCCTGGGTAATGGTCCTGGCCCCCTGGACTTAGGACCTGAGAGCAAATGTCAGCTTCTCGGGGGGGGGGGGGGCAGTTGTTTTTTTGTTTTGTTTTGTTTTGTTTTGAGACTAGGTCTCGCTATTTTGCCCGTGGAACCGCAGGCTCACATTGCCCAGGGTACCACAGACTCAAGCAATCCCCAGCCTCAGCTTCCCAGGTAGCTGGGATTACAGGCGCGCACCACCACACC
>PVHY01015718.1:13325-35497 GCA_004024945.1 Uropsilus gracilis | reverse complement strand
CCCCTAAATCTGACTCCAGAACCATAAGGTAAAGCAACAAAACAACAGAGATGGGGTTGGAGAAGACAGCATGGAAAGACTACAAAAATAGACTGGCTGCCCAATGCAAACATAAGACTGAAAACCTACCATCAAGGTTCGCCTGGTTCCTAGAACACAGTCATTCACCCAATGAAAGAACACTACCACAGGGAAGAGAGAGACTAATGACTTAACACAGACTAGCAAACAAACAAAGATTGGGGTGTGAAAGAATGGAGGGATCACCTGAGAGAGGGAGGTGGGGGAGAGATCCCAAAACCATTTACTGAGGTTGTGACTTAAAGAATAAAAAAAAAGAGAGAGAGAACTAAGGGACTATATTTTATATGTGTGTGTGTTATGTATGTTATATGTTCTAAATATAAAAAATCCATAGCTAATTTGTTTTTTTTAAGAGTTCAGGCCTCTTTTTAAAAATTAATTCCTCTTTACTTCCTTTATGTTCCCAT
Organism: Uropsilus gracilis; assembly: GCA_004024945.1. Lineage (NCBI taxonomy): Eukaryota > Metazoa > Chordata > Mammalia > Eulipotyphla > Talpidae > Uropsilus > Uropsilus gracilis. The sequence goes on along the minus strand of PVHY01015718.1, from coordinate 35,006 downwards.
TATCTTTTTCCCAACACTCTCCATCTTAATGTGAGAGCATTTATGGTATTTATAAGGTTCATCAGTTTTTATAATCGAATCATCCTCTGTGTAAATGTCCACTATTTACCTTTATCATTCTAACTTGCTTGACTGCTCACAATTCCCTCCAACTCCCTCCATTTTGCTCCAAATAGCTACATTTCATCTTCCCTTCCAGCTAAATATATTTCATAGTGTGGCTATATCACATCTTATTGATCCAGTTACCCATTGCTTATCCAGTTATCTAGGCTGCTTCCCATGGCTACTACTGTAGCCATTGTAGCTATTGTAGCTATTCTAGCTATTGTAAACAGTGCTGCAGTAAACATTGTCGAGCATGTGGCTTTTGTGTGATGGTCCTTTGGCTAGATGCCCTAGAGTGGGACTGAGTTGCATGGTATTTCAATGCATAATTTTTAAAGATAAATGAATCCATCTCACATTCCACAATGGCACATCAGGTTACATTCCCATTAACAGTGTTCCTCTTTCTCCACATCCTTGTCTTGTTCATGATCTTAAGGGGAAAGCTTCCTGGTTTTTACCCTTAAGTGATTTGGTTTGTAAAACATGGCCTTCATTAAACTGAGGTCATTTATTTCTATTCCCATCTTCTTTAGAGATTTTGTCATAAATACTTTATCATTGCTGGGCATGGTGGCATGTGTCTGTAAGCGCCAACCTATGAAGCGTGGCTGGGACTGGGGATCGCGGTTTGAGTCCCGCCCAGGGCAACATAGTGAGACCTAGTTCCAAAAAAAATAGCTGGGCATGATGGCACGCACCTTTAATCCCATCTACCTGGGAAGCTGAGGCTGGGGATTGCTTGAGTCTGTGGTACCCCGGGCAACATGATCCTATGGTTCCACGGGCAAAAATAGTAAAGCCTAGTCTCAAAAATAAATAAATAAAATACTTTATCATAAACAAGAAACTTATCTAATGCTTTCTCTGCATCTATTGATATTATCATGATTTTTATCTTTGTTTTTATTCATATATTACATTGACTGGTTTATTATCCAATGCTAATAAGAAGCATATTTCTAATCTCCATGTAGTCATAATTTTTCTTGGTTTTTTTTTTATGATTGATTTTTTTTTTTTTTGAAGCTAGGTCTTATTATTTTCCCCGGGGAACCGCAGGCTTACGTTACCCGGGGTACCACAGACTCAAGCGATCACCTGCCTCAGTTTCCCAGGTAGCTGGGATTACAGGCATAGGCCACCATGCCCAACTATTTTTTGAGACTAGATCGCTATGTTGCACTGGGTGGGTCTCGAACCTGCGGGCTCAAGCAATTCCCAGCCTCAGCTTCACTGCATAGGTTGCAATTAAAGGCACCACTGTACTCGACCTCTTACGAATGATTTATTAGACCGCTCAGCCATCCTGACTTCTCTTATGACTGATTTCTAAAATTATGGCATTGTGGTCAGAGAGAATACTTGGTATAATTTCAATCTTTGTAATTTTATTGACAATTGACTTGTGTCCTAATACATGATATATTCTTGAAAATATTCCATGTAAACCTGAAAAAATTGTGTATCCAGCAGTTTTTGGGTTGAGTGTTTCCAACCCAATACTAGGTCTTTTAGACCTATTGGTCTAATTCCTCCTTTAAGGCTATTGTTTACTTATCCTTTGTCTTACTGATCTGTTTATAGTTGTGAGTACTAAAATCCCCTAGTGTTATGTTGTTGTCAATATCTCTCTTTAATTCTATCATTAGTTATCTTATATAGGTAAGTATTTCATCATTTAGTGCATATTACATTTTCTTGTTATATTATATCCTTAATCATAATTCAGGGTTCTCTTTATTAACTTTTTAAATCAGAAATCTATTTTATCTGCTATAATTATTGATATTTTTATTTTTAGTTACCATGTGTTGTATGACTCTTAAGGATTTAATTCTAGGTCTGTGTCTGTAATGTTATGTGGTATGCTTGTAAAGAACAGGTTAGTTTTTTTTTGAAATTCATTCAGTATCTGACTTTATCAAGTAAGTTGGTATCTTCACTCAGCCACTATACCTTTTGACTGATGAATTAAAGTCATTTACATTCAAGGTTATTGTCTAGACTTCAGTGCTCATTGCCATTTTGGTTTGTTTTGCAGGGTTTTTTTTGTTGTTGTTGTTTTTCTTGTCTTTTTTTACTTTTTATTTATCGATTTTTTGTCTTTTTTTGACATTTTTCATGTTTTGTTTAGATTCCATTTTCATTGCTTGTGTGTTACCAATATTAATTTTTGTTTAAGGATTCTGCTGAGGCTAGAATACCATGAACTATTGGTGTGACATGTAGGACAGTCTGGTCTTCCACTCTTTCTCATGTGTTTTATTGTTACTCTCCTCCTCCCTCTCCATCTTAAATGATTTAGGTCTCTCTACGTTGGTTGTTCTGTTGTATTATAACAAACTCTTTAAGACTTATTTCATATGCTCATGGCATTGATAAATTCTTTGATCTTTTTTGATTTTCCAAGCAGTTCCTTATTCTCCCTTCTGTCTCTAATATTAACTTTATGGAGTAAAGGATTCTGAGATGAAAATCTTTTTCTTTAAGAACTTTAGATATCTTTTACCAATCCTTTCATGTTTGTAATATTCCTACTAGAAATCCTGCTGGAAACTGTGGTTATAGAGTTACCCCTGTAGGGAAAACTGAGTTATATCAGGCTTTTACCTCTTTTCTACCACTAGCCCCTGTGACCATCACTCTTTCTTCTCTTAATTTTTTTTTTTTTTTTGAGACTAGGTCTTGCTATTTTTGCCCATGGAACTTTAGGCTCACATTGTCCGGGGTACCATGGACTCAAGCAACCCCCACCCTCAGCTTCCCAGCTAGCTGGGATTACAGGCGCACGCCACCACACCCACCTATTTTTTGGCACTAAGTCTCGCTGTGTTGCCCCGAGCAGGACTCGAACCGCTTCACAGACTGAAGCTTACAGGCACGAGCCACTGTGCTCGGCTCTTTCTCTTAAATTTTTAATATTCTTCCCTTATCATTGGCTTTTAACAACTTTATAATAATATGTTGTGGTATGGGTTGTCTAATATTTTGTTTGGAATGCTTCGATCCTCTTGGGTCACACTGTCTGGTTCATTCATTCTCCAAATGGAAATGAGAAAGAGAAGGATACAGAAAAATTATGTTGATATAATTGCTGAAAACCATTTTAATCTGTGACCTTGTAGTATAAGTATCAGGCTCTTGGTAGGTTCTTTATTGGCTCTAGCAGTGTGTACAGACACACCAGGCAGGACAGAGGGGGGGGGGAGATAGGGCCAGTGTCAGGACAGCCCCAGGAGGCAGGCACCCCAGGAATCATCATGCTCTTTTTCTGGGTCTTCTTTCTCTCTCTGGCTATTTCTTCACATTCTCTTTTTGCTGTGTTCACCTCTCTCCTCCCCCAAGTGCTCTCACTCTGGGGTAATGCTCCCCTTTTATCCTTTCCTCCCAGGCCCAGGTATGCTCATTCACACATGCACACATCCCTGGATCCAGGCATATTCATTCATGGGAAGAACACAGTACCATAGGTGCTGTCATAGAGGCTAATGGAGAAAAAGCCTGACCAATTCATTTACCCTACAGACATCCATCACACAAGTGTTATTATTTTAAAAATAAATTCATACTATTTTCATTTCTTAAATTTCCCTTTTCTCTGCATTTTTCTGCTTATGTTCTCTGACATTGTATTTTCGATCTCATTAATTTCCCCCATGACTGTACTTGTCTGCTGTTGCTGCCCTCAATTATAGTAGTTCTTAGTTGTGTTACTTCTAATTGTGTTTATATTTTCTTCATCTTCTCTGTTCCCTTTTCTTCCTCTTTGTTTTATTTCATAAGCATTGTTATAACTGTTACCTTGAACTTCTTTTCAGTCTGCAGTTCTCCTGGAGAATTTCTCTCAGGATTTCTTTTTGTTCCAACATTTGTGATATGTTCTTCTGTCTCTATTTTCAGAGTTTGTGGGTTGTAATATGGATAGACTTACAGACTATTGCCTTTGTACCTGTGAAAGTAATTAGAGAGCTGAAATTGAGAATGTATAATAGGTATAAAAGAGCTACTGGGTAGGTAGATCACCCAAGAATCACCTTCAATGTCAGGGATTCAAGCTTACTGTGCTCCAAGCATGAGTGTTTTATGGCTCAGGTCCAAGTGATCCTCTCCTCTGGGTCAGTGCCCCAGTCTTCACATCACTTATAACCTTATGTCAGCCTCCACTCTAGGCTATTTTTGAACACAAGATGCAATGCTGTGTGGGTTGTAGTTGATGTGAAATCACAGACCAGGAGTTGTTCTTTTCTCTTCCAGTGCAGACCCTTCCTTATCCTGGGGTATTAACTCCTGTTATTAACGTGCCTAAATACTGGTTAGTGCAAGTGTTCACTTGTTTGGGTTTTTCCACAGGTAAGATGTGGCCAGATGCCTTAAATAACCCTCAGCTTTGAGGAGACTCAGGTGATCTGACCTATTTATCTTACATCTCTGGTTCAGGCTTCAGATATTAAGCCAGTAATCCTCACACTGCACCCCTGTTGCTTTCCAACAGTGCACCCTCTGCCCTGGGCACCAACTCTGCAACCCCCCTAATCTAGAGTAGTGATGGGTCTCAAGAGTCCTCAGTGTTAAGTATGTGCTCCTGGATCAACAATTGTCAATGACTCTGCATTGCAGCTACCCCTCCCTCTTATGAGTTGTACTGCCCTGGTATGATTATAAACACAGTTCACTTAAAGTTTTACCTAACCCTTTCCACCATACCACTGCTTCTACTGTATGCTTTTCCTTCAGGGGTCACTGGTTTTGTTCTGTTGCAATCTAGTTGTGAGAAAATGCAGTAGGTGTCTGCCTGCTCTGCAGACTATCTTGCCAGACTCTAGTTTTTAATTCAAAAACTAATTAATATACAAGGGATGACAGAAAAAGCCCTAAAATGTAATGCAGACTGAAAGGCTTCAGCTAATAGTATGATGAACTGAAAATATAACCACATAAGAAGAGTAATTTAATTAGCTGTTCATCTTTTGTGGGATATAGTCTAACTGAAAAACTAAAACCCAAACACCCCAGAAAAACATCTTAAATTCTATCTAGTAATTTTGTTATTCATGGTAGTATAGTTGAAGTAATTCTGAATCTATGTTGTGATTATTAAGGCTACAAAAAAAGCTGATATAACACATAGAATTAAAATAATCCATGAGTAAATAGTGATTCTTAAAAAAGGGGGCCAAGGAGAGGTGAGAGCAGGGGGTGGAAACCTCACAGAAGAATACCAACTAATAAATGTTGAAGAAAAGATAAATTTAAAAATCACCCTTTTGCAAACACAAATTTATTCAGACAAGGATCAAAATAAACATGGGGTAGAATGCTTTTTGAGAAAAAGATATTCACAGCCCCAAAGTATCAGACCATATGTTTCTAATTTAATGGGAAGGGATCTGGAAGACACCAACTTTATGAAATAATCCAGCTTAGCGTCACCAATCATGAGAAAGCCTAACACTTTGTTCCCTTCTACACGATGCAGCAGGGAGGGCAAAACAGGACTGTCTTACCTAGAGAAATAATCTAACTAACAAAGATTGTGAAGGGAAGTTGTGACATAAATGACTTGGTTTCTTTAAAAATGTAACTGTCACTGAAGGTCACTGATTTCTTTCTTTTTAATTTTTAAGAGACTAGGTCTCACTGTGTTGCCCAGGGTTGTCTAGAACCTGCGGACTCACGTGATCCCCAGCCTCAGCCTCCCAGATAACTGGGATTACAGGCACATGCCACCACACCCGGCTTGATTTCTTTTCAAAGGGAGATCAGGAAATATGTCAATCAATGATTGGATACTCAATCTAAATAGAAAGAGAAAATATTAACAGTTGGTGAATCTAAGTGACTAAATGAAGGGTATATGGGTATTCCTTCCATATTTCTGTAGGTTTTTTGTTTTTTGGGTTTTTTTTAGACTAGATCTCGCTATTTTTGCCCATGAAACCACAGGTTCACATTATCCGGAGTACTACAGACTCAAGCAATAGTTTGAGATTATAGCTGGGATTATAGGCGCGCACCACCACACCCAGCTATTTTTTGGGACTAGGTCTCAAAACTAGACCTAGTTTTGGGACCCTGTGTTGTTGTTGGGCTGTGTTGTAGGGGCTGTGTTGCCCCTAGTGGGACTCAAACTGCGATCCCTCGCCCCAGCCACTTCAGAATAGGCTGAAGCTTACAGGCATGAGCCACCGTGCCCAGCTTTGTAGGTTTTAAATGTTTTCAAGTTGTGCATTCCCTGTCCCTCCTCCACCTCTGCTGCCTCCTTCTTCTGCCCTCTCAGTGCTGCTAGTGTGCTGGTTCAGTGTGGATCTGGGACCTCTTCAGTGAAGCAGTAGTTGAGGAGATTCTGGCACTCACTACACCAATGAAGGCATCAATGAAGAAACCCAAAGAAGTAGTCAAGGTTGAGATCAATGACCACATTAATTTAAAGGTGGTGGGTCAGGATGGTTCTGTGGTACAGTTTAAAATTTAGAGAATATAGCATTTAGTAATCCAGTGAAAGCCTGCTGGAAACAACAAGGTTTGTCAATGAGGCAGATTAGATTCTGTTTCCAATCAATGAAACAAATATATCTACACAGTTAGATGGATGCAAGTACAATGGATGTATTCCAGGCACAGACAGGAAGCATCTACTTTTACTTTACTCTAAATCTTTGTGCCTCCAAACCAAGAATACTGTCTCAATTAGAAAGCCAGTCTGGTTCCCCTACCTCCTGTCTACTACAGTATAGCTTTCTCTCTGCTTTCCTTTTCCCCTTTCTCAGACTTTATTACATTAAAAAAATATTAAAACATAAATATAAAAATACAACCATATCACATTAAAAAAATTAAATGGCCAAAGCTACATTTTGATAAATATCAAAAAAAAGATGGGATGGAAAAAACACTACTTCTATGAAAAATACCCCCTTCCTTTACTAGTGGCATGCTCAGATTCAGCTCTTGTCTTCATGACCCAGTGAGATTTCTTTGCTCTCAATGTTTAATAAACAAGTGAAAAGTATAAAAATTCTTACACAGCTTGCTCAATTGGAGAATTTTAATGGCTTTCATTTATCAGTTAAAAGCAAGGACAATTTTAAAAGTTTTTTTTTATATATATAGATGATCACATAAGAAAATCTAAATAGGGGTGAATTACTCTAAAATAAATGAATCCTAGATAATTTTTCCTTCAAGACAAGCATCTTGTTGTTTAGATAAACTTTTTGTTAAAAATGAAATAAATTCAAAATAAAATATAGACAATCAACCGGGCACGGTGGCTCATGCCTGTAAACTTCAGCCTATGAACCGGCTGGGGTTAGGGATCGCGGTTCAAGTCCCACTAGGGGCAACACAGCAAGACCTAGTCCCAAAAAATAGCTGGGCATGGTGGCACATGCCTGTAATCCCAGCTACCTGGGAAGCTGAGGCTGGGGATTGCTTGAGTCTGTGGTACCCCGGGCAATGAGAGCCTGTGGTTCCACGGGCAAAAATAGCGAGACCTAGTCTCAAAAAAAAAAGAAAAGAAAACACCTATTCTTTCAAGCGTGGAAAGAGAACACCTCCCAGCTTTTTATTTAGGACTAGAGAGCCTTGATACCAAAGCCTGACAAAGATATTATAAGAAAGGGAAATGATTACAGACCAGTGTCTCATGAACATAAAGACCCAAATCCTAAACAAAAAGTATTAGCAAATCAAATCTACAGCCTACGAAGCGCAAGGCTGAGGCTAGGAATCGCTTGAGTCTGCGGGTTCAAGACCTGCCTGGGGGTTCAAGACCCACCCGGTGCAACATAGCGAGACCTAGTCTCAAAAAACAACTTGGCATGGTGGCCCATGCCTATAATCCTAGCTACCTGGGAGACTGAGACAGGATCGCTTGAGCCTGTGGTATATCAGGCAACGTGAGCCTGAGATTCCCCAGGCAACATAGTGAGACCTTGTCTCAAAAAAAAAAAAAGCATTGCATTTCTGGAAAGGGAAAATTATTTGATAGTCTAAATAGTGGCTCGTGCCTGTAAAGCTTCAGCCCATGAAGCGGCCGGGGCTAGGGATCGCGGTTCGAGTCCCGCCTGGGACCGTAGCGAGACCTAGTTCCAAAAAATAGCTGGGCGTGATGGCGCGCGCCTATAATCCCAGCTACCCGGGAAGCTGAGGCTGGGGATTGCTTGAGTCTGTGGTACCCCAGGCAACGAGAGCCTGCGGTTCCATGGGCAAAAATCGCGAGACCTAGTCTCAAAAAAAAAAAAAAAAAAAAAAAAAGAAGTGCAGGCCAAAGCTGCGGAACTTGCTCCCCAGGGATTGCATGTGACCTGGGCCCCTTCTGGGGTTGGAGACCCGGTGCGCTGCACCCCAGCAGCACCCGCTGCACAGGTCTGAAGTCTGGCTGGGCACAGGCTTGCAGTGGGGGGTAGTGAGGTAGGGGGTCGGGGTTGGGGGGGGCTGGCAGCCTCCCTCTGGTTCTACTTCCACTCCAGTCAGTCTTTACCAGGAACAGGAAAAACACTAATAAACCAGCTTCAGACACAGAGGAGGTCAGGAATGAATAAAGGCCCTGGACACACCCATCTCCCAGCAGGACCCAAAAAGAGCACAAAGGGAACCACCTACCAAAGTACTATGTGACCAGTTATAGAGGTGATCTATCACAGAGTCACACCTACACCGCCCCCGCTAAGGGCAGGGAGTCAAAAACCTGGCTCAGAGATGGCTAAAGTGAGAGCAAGCACCCTCCTTTGCCACCGAGGGAGGAAGGCCACAGAAACATGGCAGCAGCCCCAAGGCGGAGACACAAACTTGGAGAGGAGAGAAGCAGGACCAACTGTCTAGCAATGTCTGCCTCCATCAAGGAACTTCCCTATCGACAAGGGCTGGAGATAGATACCCTAAACCAGAGGCCAGAAATATAAGGTGAAGAAGCGGCAAGATGGAACTGAAACCAAAACGGTGGAGAGAGCCAGCAAGGAGGAAGCACTGATAGACTCCAAAGGATCTGGGTCTGGCTATACGACATGAAGTTAAAACTGAAAATCTAAACAGCATGGTCTACCGTGCCCCGGGAATGCAGATTCACGCCCAGGAGGAGGACTTCGCTTCAGAAAAGGAAAAAGGCCAATGGCTAAACATGGTCCAACAAACAGCAGCAAGAGAGGAGTAGGAGTGATCAGTAACCAGATGGGGGAGGAGGGGGGAACCATATGAACAAATAAATTAATTAAATTAAACAAAAATTCATTCCTTTAGATTTTGATGACTTTTTCAGGTTTGCATTTAAATACCTTTGAGATGAATAAACAGTATTACCAGGAAAACCAATAGTATAAGAAATGCAGATTATGTATGACCCTATGGAAATTATTTTAAAAGAAGCTTCATAGAAGTAATCAACCAGTAATAATTTCCAACCCCTTAGTATTGAATATGGATTTATTGTCCATGTCCTCATAAAGCAAGGGCTTTGACCATCTGAGGCCCCAGAACAATGGCTGGCAGGTGGAAGTGTTTGGTTTCTACTGAACACTTGGTAAAAGTTCTGCTCTACTTGGTGAAGGGTACTACAAATAGAGAAGCATCCACACACTGTCACACACACCATACCTGCTGACTTGTACCACAATCACATCTGTGTTCACAGGCACAATGGCACTGGCTTCAGGCCACCAGAGCTTAAGTTCCCACTTACTGGCAGCATGACAGCAGGTACTCAACGACCTCCCTAAGCCTGGATCCCAGCTGTAAACAGGAGCGTTTCTGACAGGTTGAGATCCACAGTGCAGAACAATCACACATCCACAGCATGCTTGTTCTCAGGGAGCAGGAGGATGCTGTCACCATCACTGCTGTCATATACTTATTCAGACATGCATGCTGATACATCCACATATACACATATATGTATATATGTGCACACAGGTTTCCCCCTGAGCCCCAGAGAAGCAGAGATACAGAAGAGTCACTCAGGTCATGGGAGCTGGAAGGAGAAGGGTGGGACTATACTCTAATCCTCCATGAGCCTTCCCCTCCCCCCTGCCTTGATCTTAGACCCTAACCCCAGGGCCTGAGATGCCAACCCATGTTCAGTGCAGGCCAGGATTCAGAGCAGTTACCATCAAGGGGCCCCTCTTCTGGGTCAGGTGAGTTCCATGTCTCAATGCCTGCATACTCACAGCCCTAGGGGCTCCTGAGCAAAGTGCTGACATGAGCATCCAATTCACAAGTGGGGACATCGAGGCCTGGGGGACAGCAACTTATCCAACGTCTTTGCTGTCCCTTTGCTGAGAGTGAAATGGATCTAGAGCAGCTCATGAGATCCAACCCTCAGGGACAGCTCCCCACCCTGTGGCCAGTTCCCAGACCCAGGGCCCCAGAAGGTGGGTGCTGGGTCCCTGCCAGCCTCCTCTCCACAACTCTCTTGATCACTGAAACTCGGAACTTTAAGGGCTGAGCATGGGGACTGGCCAGGCACTGAGGTCCAAGACAAAGGGTGGAGGTACTCTCCACCCTTCTCCTACACTCATAGAAAGTTTCTCCTCTGAAGGGTCCCAGCTGGACCCACTCATTCTGTGACACCAGGCGAAGTCCTTTCCTCATGAGTCAACAAACCCCACTGGATTCAGGGAGGATCCAGTGGGAGGGTAGGCATTTCTGAGCAGCAGAACAGACAAAGGTCACAAAACCTGAAAACTACCAGTGCTGAAGCTCCTACATGTCCCTAGAAGACACGGGAGCTCAAAGAACATACAATCTGCACACAAACATGCTATACCAGGCATCACATGGGAAAATGATAGTCTAGAAGGGAAGGGACCTCGCTATCACTGTGACAACGGTACATCCATTGGACACGGGACTGAGTCCTCATACATGTAGACTGTAAGAACCCTCACTGAAAAACAATAAAAAATATTTTTTTTTTTGAAAAAAAACCCTCCCTGGGAGGTGTGGCCACAGTAGAAGCCCAACCCCAAAGGACAAAGTCTGGTTTGGATTGGCTAGAAGGAGCTAGAGGCAGGGAGGGCCTGCTGGTGAGAGGAGAAAGCAGTGGAGACCCAGGGTGGGTGTTGGGCTGGGCAGCAGCAAGGCTGGGGTCCCTGCAGGAAGGGAGCTGAGTGGGAGGGTCCAGGCTCAGCAAGGTCACATGACTCCTTGTTCCGCAGCAGCAGCTGGGGCCAGGTCCAGGCTCCTTCCCACTTCTGGCTTCTTAGAACAAGAACAGGAAGTGGCCAGCACTGTTTGACAAATACACAAAACACCGGGGAAAAACCGTAACTGCTTTCCTCACCAAGTGAGAACTGCAGGCCCAGAGAGACCCCAGCTGCCTCCATGCACAGCAGGACAGCGCAGGCAAAGACGCGGAGAACTAGGAGCCCCCACTCCTGGAGGCCCTCTGCCCACCAGGGACCTCTGGGGCCTGTGAGCTCCAATCTTGTTCACATATTCGCAAGTGTGGGTCCAGGTGGACAAGGCATTTTAGTAAGTCCCTTTTGAGAATGAGACTCTCTCCCTTCCCATTCCCTCGGAGCCCTCTGGGAAAACCAAGCAACCTGCTTCCCCACTTGTCCCTGAGCTGTCACCGCAGCTGCTGCCATCCTAGGGGCAGGTCAGAAAGTCCTGAGCAGAGCCCAGAGGACCTGATCAAAGGGGGAAAGGCAGGGAAAGATGGACAGTTGAAGTGAGGAGGGAATGAATGAAAACATGGGGGAATGGAAAAGAATGAGAAAACATGCAAAGGTGAAGCCAGGAACGGGGACCACGGAACACTATCTGTCCAGCTGCACCTCTGGCTGAGACCCCACACTCTGCCCGGCTCTGGGACAGCCCCTAGGGGTTTACAAAGCACTTATGATCCTGACATGCTGGAGACCAAATCCAGCCAACAGGGAAGGGGATGCTTGCCCGGGATTCTTCAGTCCCAGGACAAGGCAGGAGCCCAGAGGAGTAACCCTGCCACACTTCGTCCTGGAAGGTCCCAGACTCTGGGCTTCAGGGAGACAGGTTGGGAAATGATAGCTGGGCCTTCTCCTTTAACCCTCTCGTGCAGCCTAGTAAACATCAGTCACTCTGATGTCACTCACTGGTCGAGACTCAGGCCTTGATATGGGAGGGGAGGAGGCCACAGGGGATGGGACACAGGCAGGACCAGGTTTCCTGGGTTTGGTGGCAGGGCAGGAGACTGGCCCAGGCATCATCCCTTCACCCATGGCCCTGGAGGAAGAGCTGACATGCTCTCTCTAAAATAGCCAGCACCACTGTCGCCTGGGTCAACCTGGGCTAAACCGGTGACAACGCAGCAGTGTCCTCTTTGGGTCTTCGGACCTTTGGAGCCAAGCACAGGCTCACACCACCTCTGCTCTGCCCAAACTCTGTCTGTCCCCATATCTACTATCACCTGCTCTGTGCAATGGCCCTGGGTCACTTCTTTGTTGGACCCAAACCCGAGGCCCCTGCAGTTCACGAACATACCTTCTCTACACCCTCGCCACTGCTCACAGCATCTCCAGGAAGGGTCAGCTGTTGTGGGTCACCAGCTCCCAGCCACCTCTTAACTCACCGTCCAATATCAGAGCAGACCTTGGAGTCAGCAGCGACAGCAGCGTGGGCATAGGCCTGGGGACCGCAGCGGGTGGGTCGGCGAGAGAGGACCACAGCAGGCACGATGATGGCCAGGGCCAGCCCCAGCCCCAGAAGGACCATGCTGACCGTGGCTCCTCGGCTCTGGGCCATGGCTCCACCCAAGAGAGGAAAGGGAAGCAGGTGGCAGTCAGGTCAGTGGGCAGATGGATGGACACTAATCTAGACAAGATGATGAGGAAGCACAGATGACTGGACAGATGGACAACCAGATGGGGCCAGAGAGAAACAAATGGACAGGCCAGACAGTTGAAAAGATAAGATAGATGGACAGATAACTGGTCAGAGACAGAATTACAGCCAGATAGACAGATGGACAATGCAGGAAACCTGGAGAACGGATGAGTGTACGGCCAGCCAGCCTCAGACAGTGGTGAAGCTGTCCTCCTCAAGAGATCGCTGTGGAGACAGGACTGGCCACAGGCCTGAACTTCCAGTTCTCAACCTCTGTTCTTGGTCCTGGCAGGAGGCCAGCAGGAAAGCATTTATGGGGAGTTTTTTCTTTCAGAGAGCAAAGGAGTGAGCAACTGCAGTTAACTCCCTCCCTGCCATTCCCACAGCATGTCCCCAGTAAGCCCTAAGGGCAGAACACCCCTCCTGCCCGGTGCTCAGCATCTGCTATCCTCGGGATAGTGGGGTGAAGGACTCAGGACCCCGCGGCCCCTTCCCAGCTCCCAGCAAGCCAGGACAGCAGGGCTGGGCAGCAGGTCCCCCCTTCCCAGGTCAGGTTCAGAGGGGTGAGGGAGCAGGATGGAGCCTGGCTCCCACCCCCTTGACATGGGATTGGCCAGCAGCAACTTGTCCCAGAGCCAGAGAACGCTGGGGGTGTCCAAGGCAGAGGTGGGGGATTCAAGGGAATGTCACTCAGAACCCAGGTCCAAGTCTCAGTTCATTTGCAGCCTGGCCAGGGAGCTGAGGTGACCAGAACCCAGCTTCCCAATCCACATCAAACACCCCCGACCACAATACATCTGAGTAGGGGATACAGACAGGACTTATGTCCAGTCCTTGGGACCTAGCACCCCACCAGACTGTGTAGCCCTGGTATCTGCTGTCCTCCAGGGAGTGAGGCTGCCCTTCCATCTGCACCTCTGCCCCATCCTGGCTATGTGTCCACGGGTGGATTTTGTGTTCTGGCAGTACCTCCTCTCCTGGGGTTATAGGCCTGGGCCTTGCTCTCCAACTGGGAGGCAGCTGGGGGGGGTAGAGACCCACAAGGGAGCCACGCTGACCAGGCTCAGCACGGGTACAGAATGCAAGGGACATGGGCTGGATACCCGCCCACACAGCATCCTCCTGGTCTTCTTTCTTGGAAGCATTGGCCTCCCCTGGCCTCATGTACTTGTCCAAACCTATGTACCATTCGCTGTACAACAGAGGCTGAGGCAGAGTGACTCTGCCTGTACAGCCATGTAGCGACCGCGCTTGTATAGTCATATAGCAGCTAGGCTCCCCGTCTGGAGCCTGGGTGGGCCTGAGTTGGAGAAGCTGCTAGGGTTGGCTCCCTCACAGGCCTGCCCCCATGGCTGTCTTGCTGGGTAGGCAGGGCTTCAGGGAAGGGCCTCCTCCTACCCCCGTCCCCCACTCCACCCCCCATACCACAGTGACATTGCTCAACCAGAAACCAAAGTGCCTTCCTGAGTCAGGCCCAGTCCTCCCACTGGGAGGTCAGAACAGTTGGGTCATTAGTATCTGGAGGGAGATCCTTTCCCCTCTCCCTAGCCATTCTTTATGGACCGAACCGGGGTGCGGGGAGAACAGAACAAAGGCCTGGGAAAGGAACAGACATGTCAGGCCTGTCCAAAAGTCCAGCCAGGAAAGTTTCTAATGTCCTTCTCTGGGAGAAAAAGAGAAGGAAATGATGAGGCGAGGTAATCAAGTCCCCCGGCCCCAGAGGCAGCCCCAAGCTGAGCCCTGTGGGGTGCTAGGGAATGACAATGCACCCTGCCTGTGAGTCAGGGACCCAGGAGCTTCATAGCCAGCACCCACCTCCAGGTGTGGCTATTTCCAGGCCTATTTTCCCATAAGATGAGCCGAATTCAGGACTGAGAAGTGACACACACCCCACCAACCCAGGCTCCACCCCATCCCGGGAGGTCCTTTCAGGGCTCAGACTCTGCAGGCATCACTTCCACTCCCCTGTGGGTACTTTCCCCCTGTAATAACCCAGACCTGGCTATCCCAGCTCTGTGTCCCTACCTTCAAGGAGCCTCATCTCTCTACCCCCCGTTGTGCTCACTGATCTGGCTGTTGGATTGTGATCCCTTTCCCAGACCTCCTCCACTGGCCTCACCTATGTGTGCACGCAGGGGTTAGCAGGCCTGGGAAGGATAGGAGGGTTGGCCCACGGTGCTGAAGACAAGATGCTGTGTCCCTCCACTCCTGCCCAGACCTGTCCTCCATGGGTATTGTTCCCTGTCAGCTGCCTGTCCAAGCCCTGCCCCTGGGCATGTGGGAACTTCAGTTCATTGTGTTCTGAGAACTGGGCCTCTCTCTGGAGCTGATCACCGTTTGAGTTTCACTCTGGGTTTGTTTGGAAAATCCCCCAAGTCTGGCTCTGACCAATATGTTTTGCTCCAAGCTCTTGCCCAATCCCACTCCTCAGACCTCAGCTTCACTTCGAGTGTCCCCAGCAGGGTACTGTATTCCCAGCACACAGCCTGCTGTCTGCTGCCTGAGGCCAAGTAAACACTGGGCCTGCAGCACCTTCTGGTGGCCATCATAGGAACTGCCACTCCCAGCCGAGAGCAGGACATGCCAAGAGTATCCTGTCCCAAGTACCACTCCCACTCCCTGGAACCTCATGAAAATGTTGAGGCTACCTCCAGTGCCTGCGTAGTAAAGACCTCCAAATCCTAGCTATCCATCTTCCCCAGCTAGGTGACTTCACTTCACACAGAGAATGCTGAGACCCAAGAGCCAGGAGCCAGCGAGGCTGACCAGAGCCTAGCACAGCAGTCCCCATTTATTGCACTTCTTTGTCACTCACAGGGGAAACTCATCTCCCAAAGTCCCACTTCTGGCCCTGACAAGCATCTTATTCCTGGTTTGCCGGTCATCCTTGTCTCCTAAGGGCTCAGTAGCCAGCAGGCTCCCCACCTTTCCTGGAGTCTGAGGCGGCTGCCCAGCCCCCAGTAGTGTGGGCAATGGCCTGCACTACAGCAATAAAGGTGGATCTGATATCTATGTAGTGGTTCCGGGTCTTCAGGGCTGCAAGCACGGCCTGTAGGCAGGAGAGGAGGAGAGAGGGGCCTCAGTGGGGCCCAAGATGTCACCCAAATCACACCTAGAGTCATGGGCTTCATAGACCCGGATGGTGTTATATATCTAGCCAAGTGACCAGGAAGAGTGAGTTGGGAGCAGTTGGGAGGAGCGGACAACCTGGTCCCCACAGGCAGGGGAGTGAGGGTCGCCGTCCCCAAGCAGAGCATACCAGCCATCATCTACTCTGAGGTGATATGAGACCCAAGCCTCCACCCCAGGATGTCCTGTGACTCAGTTTCCCCACCCCACCTGGTCAAAGTCTTTCTCTACTGTTGTGGTGTTGGGCAGAAGCTGGTTGTGCAGCCGGGGCTCCTCCACTGTCCGCTTCACATCATAGCCGAACCACAGGTAATTGATGATGGCCTGGAAGTAGGGTGGGAATAATGGGGTCAGCATGGCCTTGGGGTAAGGACTAAGGGGACAGGAGAGTGGCACATACCAGAGCCGTGGCTGTGGTGATCTGTGTGCCCCCGGAGGCACCCACGACCATGCGGACCCGGCCATCTTGGCCAACGATGATTGCTGGGCACATCGAGGAGAGTGGCTGCTTTCCTGTGGTGAGCCAGCAGGGGGCAGGGACAGAGATGCTGTCAGCTGCTTGCCAGACCACCAGCCCTCTCCCCACTCGAGCCCCCAACACCACACCTGGCTTGATGAAGTTAGCTGGTGAGGGGGGCACCCCAAACTGGTTAGTGATGTTGGGGGAGCTGAAGTCATCCATCTCATCATTGAACAGGATTCCACTGACTGGGGAGAGAACCTTGGAACCAAAGCTGCAGACCCCTCAGGTTAGAAAAGGCCCAGTCACCTGCCCCGCCCCTATAGAAGCTGTCCTGCTCACCAGAGTGCCACATAGCTCCCTGAGGGCAAGCGCTCAACAAGCTGGGGCTTCAGTTTCCCACCATGAAAGGGGTTGAGCAGGCAGCCCCCAGCCCACCCGGCCACCTGGCAGTTCATACTAGAGGTTGATGGTACTGGTGGCTGATACGGCGCTGCCATCCTCTGAGACCACCGACAGGTGGGCAGTGCCCCCATCGTTGGGCGTGTAGAACTCAGGCTCATAGTAGGAGGCCGGGTACGTGGTGTCATCGGAGATCCGGGTCCGGAGTTGGGCGGCAAAGAACTCAGAGATCATGTTGCTGACCACCTGCCGAGACCCCAGAGCTGGCCTGAGGAGGTGAGGGGGGGCAGGGAGGGGGCACAGGCTTGTGGGGCAGCTCTCAGGAGACCCCTGACCATGGTTCTGACCACAACCCTCCTCCATCCTGAACCTCGCATGGCCCACCTGTGACCCCCCTCTTGTCAGTCCCTGCCACACAGTTCAGCAACTGTCTGTGTGTAGCTACCCTAAAACCCCGCTCTCATTGCATTCATTCATTCATTCATTCATTCATTCATCCATTCATTCGTGGAGTTTGTATTGTGTAACACTGGGAGCTCAGCCAAGAACAGACAGCTGCACATGCAGACATCTTCCTGTCCTAATGGCAGGGGAGACAAAGATAAGTGGGAATGTGGCAAGGGAGACAAAGATAAGTGGAAACAAGTCAGATAAGGGGGATGGAAATACAGGAAGTCTTCTTGGAGGAGGTGACACCTGAGAAGAGTTCTCATTGAGGCCTGAACTGTAAATGCAAAGGCCTTGAGAAAGGCTCCTCAGGCAGACAGGGATTGGGGAGGGAAAGGGGTGGTTGAAGGTGCCAGCAGAGGGTCAAGCCTACAGGAATTAAGAAGCACCTCCAAGAACTTTGGCTTTTTGCTCTGAGCCATAAGGGCTTGGGGCAGAGGAGTGACAGCCCCCAGGGGTGTTTTCACAGGACTTCTCAGGCAGCAGTGTGAGGAATAAGGGTGGAATATAAGACATCAACCAGGTAAGAGATGATGGTCATCTGCCTAACTGGGAGAGAAAGAGGAGTCAAAGATGGCCCCAAATCTTCTGTGCAGAGTGGTGGTTAACTGGAGAGATGAACACTGTGCAAGGGGTGGGTTTAGGGACAAAGGAGGCTTGATTTTGGATGGGTGACCATTGGAGAGCTGTGAAGTTCACTGGCAAGGTCAGGCTAAGGGATTAACATGGAGACATCGACAGGGCAGGGTTCCCAGGGCCTCGAGGGCAGACAGAAAGGAGATCAACAGATAGCAAACAGGAGAGGAGGAAAAGAGGAGCCAGCAAGGGTCCTGGAGATCAAGGAGAAAATGTTTCCAGGTTCCAGCACCACCCCACAGATTAACCGATGAATCTACTCCTCAAATTTATTCCCGAGGAAACAGGTAAGCCCCAGGAAACAGGACTTAGAAATCAGCAATACACTCAAGAGATCTGTTGTCAGTTAAGAGACTGCAGGGCCATGCCAGCAGCTGCAGGGAGCTGCAAGGTGTGAGTTAACAGACCCTGGGGCCCATCACTATTGCTCAGGCCCCACCACCACCACACCAGTGAGCGGGTGAGGCCCCCACATTAGGAGACACCTGGAGTGGTGCCTGAGACTTGCTGTCCACTGAGAGAAAAGGGGGTGTGATGATGGAGGTGGACAGGAGTAGGGAGAGAGGTAGGAGATGTGGCCAAGTGTCCACCACTCTGCAAAACAAAACAAGGAAGTAAAAAGGAAGAGGTGAGTTGTGTGACATACTGCCTGGGCGCAGAAGGGGAAACTGAGGTTGGATGTGGGAATCTAGCAATATGAATGTTCTTTGAAGAAGAGTGAATCTTTCAGGAGAGGGCTGGAGAGATGAGAGAAATGCAGATGGTGAAGGGGCAGGGGAGGGGAGTTGCGTGGAGAGGCACAGAGAAGGGCGAGCTGAGTCAGCACATGGGCCAACTTAGCAAAAGAGAGGGCAGAGGGGGCATAATGCAGTGGTTCAGTGACCCAGGGATACAGGCCACCTGGTCCTTGGCTGCCATGGGGAATGGGTGCAGAATAGTCACTGGGAAAACGAAGAGACCTGGGTGATCAGGAGGACTGCTGGGCAGCGGAGGCCCCTCCTGGTAGGTGATAGATAGGTCAGTGTGAGGGGTCTTCAGGTCGATCCTGGAAAGGGGGATCCAACTTGGAACCAGGTACTTGGCAGTAAGTGGGTTGAGCGGTAGGGTCTGGAAAATGTGCGTGACCAGGGGAGAAGTAGCCAAGGCCTCTACCCTGGATTTTAGATCCTCTCCCTATACTCAGCCTCCTCACTGCCTGAGGACTGCAACACCCCTGTGCATGTCACATTTCTGCACTGACCACTCCAGAATCTTCCAGGCTGAGGGCACAGAATGTGCAATGGTCCCCAGGTATGTGGGCATGGGGGGACGGGGGGTATGAAGTCTCTCTCCACTTGCCTTCCTCACACTGTGAGCTCCAGGAGGCAAACGCTGGGACTCAGTGTCACCAGCGTATCCCTGCATGTAGTAGGCCCATGACCAAAGTTGTTGGTGGGACCAGGTTAAAAAAAGCATGTGTAGGCAGTGGGAGCCCCAGGGAATTCCCCTGGCACCTCCACAGCAGCTCCCCACCCACCAGGGATCAGCCCTTTCCCCTTACCTGAGTCACATTAACAAACTTGGGGTCCCCCAGCAGGGTCCTCTTGGCGTAGGCAAACCGGAAGGCTTCCACAATGCGGTGGTAGGTCAGCGCCTTCTGCTTGGGTGTCTCCACACTCGCAGGGGAGAAGTTGTATCCTAGTTGGGCAGAGAAGGTTGGGCAGAGAAGTGTCCTTGGGACATGCCAACTAGTCAAGACAACCCAGGATGGGGGCCACAACTCACTGAACCCCTGGCTGCCCATTGAGAGGAGGAATATTTAATAGCCAATAGCAGGGGCCACTTCAGAAGGATGAAAGGATGGGATGCAGCAAGGGACTCCAGCCTGGCTTGCAACATCCGGCCAGAGCACTGCCCAGTCTACACAGTCACAGACGACCACTTAGATTGACCAGATGTGCCCTTTCAGACCAGGATCTCCCATCGTTGGGCTCAGCCCTTATCTCTCCACTCCCTCACCCCACATCCTGGGACACCAGCCAGGCCTCTGTCCCCCCATCCCCCTCCATCTCCTGAGGGCTGCCTCATGCACTATGGCTCTGTAGCACCTCCTGCAGGGCCATGTGGGTGACTCACCTTTGAGGATGTTCAGGATGAGGGCAAGCACAGGCCCACTGAGGGGGGCACTGGGCACATAGAGCCTGACGTCCCCAAGGCTGATATTCAGCGGGTGCTCAATAAGCTCAGCCCGGTAGTTGTTCAAGTCCTCAGTGGTCACAATGCCCCCTGCAACAGGACAGCAACTTAGTGGGGGGTGGGTACTAGAGGTCATCCAAGCTGGGATCCCTGCCCTGGCCCTGCCACCGACCTCCCAGGCTCCCCTATCCTCCTGCCAGTGCCAACTTTTCATGGCCAGACCCAGGCCAACCCCCCCTAACCTGCTTGCCCCACTAACCTCCCAGTATGACTTTTCTCCTCTTGCTAGCCAAAGGGTCTTCTCTAAATGGAAAATAACTGCTCCCATCTGCCCCCAGCTCAGCCCCCTCCTCCTATGACTAATGGGTAAGTAGAAGGAGGCTCTTAATTCTCCAGGGAAATGGCTCCAGACAGATGAGGTATTTACAGACTAATTTCCGGCGTCAGTGGTAAAGGTCAATATAATCACCTCCCTCCATGACACACTGACAAAAATAACATATAAAGAGAGCCACAGCCAAGCTCCTGGGCCTATCTGTCAGAACCTGCCCCTACAGGCAGCCCCTCCAATGTGTCTCTGATCAGGCCAAGTCCACCCTATGACCACCCAGATAATTCAAATCCTTTCTATCAGGGCCTTGGCTGCTCCCTCTGCCAGGAATGCCCCTCCTGCGTGCCTATGGAAGTCCAACATCATCTGTAGCACAGGCACACCTCCGCCAGGAAGTTCCCTGAATCAACCTACTAATGCTTTCCCAGTTATAACTGGGGATCAAACACCTGCATTTTACCCCCCCCGCCCCCCCGGGGTATATGACTTCCTGGTCTCAAACACATCTGTAACCCTGAGGAGTGCTCCCTGAGGGTCTGGTGTTCAACCCAGAGAGGATCAAGAGACCCCAAACCCCTGGCCCTTAGGGGTTCTCACTCTCAGTTCCTTGAACCAGGCCCCCAAGGTCACCGTCTCACCAGCCGCCTGGATGTCCTTGACAATCTGGGCTGTGAGGCTCCCATTGTAGAAGGCCTGGGCGCCCTCCGTGGCCAGTGTCTGATACGTGTTGGCCAACTTCGGCATGGTCACGATGTCTCCCTCCTTCAGAACCTTCCCATCCCGGCAGAACACCTCACTGGGGCAGAGAGGTTCCTGTGAGGCAGGCAGGTGGGGCAGGCTCTGGGAGCCATGCCTGGCCCTACCTCCCCCCCTACACACACAGACGCAGGAAGATGAGAACAAAGGACAGTGGGTCCTGTCCAAGGAGGATGGCTCTGAACCCAGGATTTGGCCTCAGGTGTCCAGTCCATCCTCAGGTGTCCAGTCCACTCAGGCAGGCCCCTCGTGCACTGAGCTCAGAATGTGCCCCCACCTCCCCCCACCCCCCCCACCCCCGATCATCACAGCTCCTGAAGGGATTCTACCAGCCTCTCTGGAGAGCGCAGGCACCTCAGGCCATGCCCACCCAGCCTCTGCCCAGGGCGGCGGCACTGACAGGCGTACCACAGTTCTGGCTGCCGCTCGATGACAG
>PVHY01015718.1:0-13225 GCA_004024945.1 Uropsilus gracilis | reverse complement strand
CAGGAAAGCCTTGGCGGGCCAGCTGGATGCTGGGCTGGAAGAGGCGAGCCCAGGGTAGCCGCCCGTGCCGCTGGTGTGCCAGCTCATAGCCGCGGATCTCGCCAGGAACTGCCACCGACAGCCCCCCTGCAGAGGGAGAGGGCCTGGTTAGTGGCTCCAGGCAGGGGCCGGCAGGGCCTCTCTGGAGCAGTTTTCCAGGCACAGTCTCCAGATGGGACCAATGGATCTTAGAAAGGAAACAGATTTTTAAGGTCACATCTGGACTCAGCAGACAAGAATTCAGAGCAGCACTGGCGGGAGACAGGGGAGCAGTGTGTTGGGCTCTGTTGTCCTTGGCCTAGCTGTCTGTCTCCACATGTGCCACCGTGTCTGAAATCCTGTTCCAAGTTCCAAGTTGCACCATGAGACTGGGAGAACAGACCACCCATCATCTCTCATCTTGGCACAAGGCCTCTTATTCCATAAGCTACAAGCATTCCACCAAACCTGCCAAGGTCCCCCAGCATAAGTTCAGGTCCCCTCAAGCCTGGGGTCATCCCAAGGCAAGGACCGCTTCCACTCTTCTATTGTCCCAGAACCATGATTTGAGCTCTAACTCCTGCCCTGTCTGCAGCCTGGGCTTTGTTTTTCTGAAGATCACAGAGTTTTCTCTTCCATCTCTGAGAAAGTGCATGGTTCCACCGGAGACAACCCACTGTCCTCCATGCCCTAAACCAGACTGAGATGGAGACAGGCTCAGCCACAGTCCCTGCTCCTAGACCCTCCTGCCTGAACCCCTGAGATGGCCAGGTTACTTCAGCAACCTCCAGCATGGTGCCTGCAGCTCCAGAGCTTCCTCGCCACCTGAAGGAGGGAACAAGCTTTCTGGAAGTCCAGATATGAAAACTGCCCATCTCAGAAGGTCTGACACCAACCCACCTTGAATAAATTCTCTCTTCACCTCTGCCAGTCAGGCTTTCACATCATCCTGCTGCAAAGGTCACCAGTAACCCCCATGTTGTCAGCCCAGGGCCTACCCTAAGCCGTAACCTCCCTGCCCCCACTTTCTTGTCTTATTACCTGTGTCAAGTTCACATTTCTCCTCCTGTGTCAGGTTCACAGGAGCAGTTCTCTGCTCCTGTCTACACTCACTCTCTTGTGATCTCCTGCACAATTGGGGCTTCAGGCTCCATTTATGTGCTGACAACTCCTAGTACACTCTCAGGCCTGGCCGGGCCACCTGAGAGCCAGATCTAAGGATGCACCCACATCCTGGAAAAAGGCATCCCAGATATAGCATATCCAACACCTATCCCCTTGTGGACTCTGAAGGCCATTCCTGCCCTTCCAGGAGCAGATCAAGGACCCGGGAATCATCTGGGACACCCCATCACACCTAACCCATCAGCAAGCCTACAGCATCAGCACCCTCATCTCTCATCTCTCCAGATTACTGCCAGGACAGGTCACTGACAAAGCGCGGCGTTGGTGGTATAGTGGTGAGCATAGCTGCCTTCCAGGTCACTGACAGGTGACCTGCTCCCTGCCCCTTCCACAACAGCTCAACAGGCCCCACCTGACGCAGGCCAGGTCTGGCACTCCCTCTTCAGACATGCAGGGGATACCTCTATCTTACTCAGACACAAGGTGAAGTCATCACAGTGACCTGCAAGTCAAACTGGGGCTGTTCTGCCTGACGCCCAATCACTCCCTGCAGCCTCATTGGCTCCTGGAGGACCCTGTCCTGCCCTTTTCCTGGGAAGACTACTCCACCCCACCCAGCCTCTGGTCTTTACTCAGATGCCCCCTTCCTGACAAGTAACTGCTGGCCAACCCCCAGCCCCCTGGCCTGCCCAGGCTCGACCTTTCTAGCAGCATGTCACACACTGTATCAGCTCGGGCTTGCTGTCCTCCACCTGTAGTATGAGCAGTAGCAGGCCACAGATTTCATCTTTGTTTTGTGTCCTAGATTGGGAGAACAGCCCCTGATATTTTAGGAGGTGCCAAAAAAAATCCTAGTTAAAAAACTGAATCTCAGGTGTGCACAGGAAGCTAAGTCTATGTGATTTCAGCCATTTCACATACTAAAGATTTCATTTCTACGTGTTTTGGGCATAAAAATTCAAGAACTCTATGTTGTCAGGATCACCTGTGCTCCCTGGTGACCTCTGGATCAGGCCTAGCAACCTCCCCTAGAGATTTAAAGACCTCAAAGAGTCAGAACAAAAAGACTGCACCCCATGCTCTCTAGAGCAGCCCACACAAATGACTGAACAACTTGGGTGTCCAGGCAGCCTAGATTCAATCCCCCATTTTACCATGTGACCTACTGGTTTGTGTGTCCTCTCTGAGTCTCAGCATCCCCACCTGAAAAAATAGGAATCCACACAGTGCCAAGTATACAAGGAGTACTCAAACGAATGACCGGTGAGCCCTTCGAATGGAAGCAGAGTCCTGGCCTGGTGACCCCCAGTGCATAACTGCTATGATAAGATTCTCCCCATGTGCTGACACAGTGTGACCCTGGAGGGCCTGAGCAGAAGTAACAAAGGCTGTTCATCCTCTTCATCCTCCATGACGATGGTTTGGCTACTCATCCAGGAGGATGTCATGGGGCCAGGATGGGAGAGGGGTGTCTGGGATTGCCAACATGTTCCCTGGCTCCTGACGGGGTGCACCCAGGCCTTCCCATCCTGTGCCACACAGCTGACCCCCTCACCATCCTTGGAGAACTCCGAGCTGTTGAACATGTTGGGAGAGGCCAGTGCAGGGGCCACCTCTCGAGCATTGATCACCTCAGCTTTTCCTGCAAGGAGAAGCAGGTGAGCAGATGGTACCTATGCCTCCTCTCCCACCCCCAAGACCAGGGGTGCCCTAGCCCAAGCAGGGACCCAAGTAGATGTCACTGCCCCCTACTCCCTACGGCACTCACGGGTAGTGCTGTTGTAGATGATGAGGAACAGGCCGCCTCCGATGCCCATGCTGTGGGGGTTCATGAGCCCCACGCACAACAAGGCAGCAATGGCAGCATCCACTGCTGAGCCACCGTCCCATAGCGCATCCCTGTCATGGCATGTAGTGGGGAGGGGTGAGAACCTTCGGCCTCGCCACCCCTCAGGGACACCGTAATGTCACCTCCACCCCAGCCTAGCCCTCCTGCCCAGTGGGGGATGGGAGTTTTACAGTTACATTTAAAAATCAACTTAGTTTCCATTTTCCAAATGGTTACTCATAATTTAGAGCCTGGCACAGTGGCACGTGCCTGTAAGCGACAGCCTATGGAATCATGGCTGGGACTGGGGACCACAGTTAAAGACCTGCCCGGGGCAACATAGCAAGTCTTAGTTCCAAAAAAATAGCAAGTCTTAGTTCCGAAAAAATAGCTGGGTATGGGTATGGTGGCGCATGCCTGTAATCCCAGCTACCTGGGAAGCTGAGGCTGGGGACTGCTTAAGTTCCACGGGCAAATATAGCGAGACCTAGTCTCTAAAAAAATAAATAGTTGCTCATAATTTAACTTTTTTCTGTTAAAATCTTTTAAAGTGGTCTTTGAACTTCGTATACAATATGAGCTAGGTGATCAGGCTGTACCAACAGAAACCCACAGAGGCACCTTAGAACTGAGACAATGGGTGTTCCTGGGCATGGGAGACAGTATTCCATTCTCAGTGACCCCGACCCTCTGACAGGAGGCTACTATGACTGTCCAAAGACAGATCACTCACTGCAGCCCATTTATAAGTAAGGAGACTGAGTCTCGGCAAGGCAAGGGTCATAGATGGGCTCAGTTGGTCTGCATCCCCACACCTCACCCCAGACAGGTATCCTCACTCACCTCCCAATCTCGGAGCAGCGCTTGGCATCAGCAGCCACGGCTGCCCTGGGGTACACATGGTCAGGTGACTTGGGCGAGGTCAGCCAGAGGCAGAGGCCAATGATGAGAAACACCAGGACCATGGCCAGCAGGGCCAGCACCACACCCCGCTTCTTCATGGTTCTGCAGGTGGGAGTGGGGGGGTGCACAAGGGAGCAGGTTGAGAGCACTACCACTGCCCATCTGCACATCCTGACCCCCAACCCAGAAGCCCACAGTCTAACCTCTTAACCTTTGAAACACCTCCCTGGGGTTCTCTAAATCACCCAGGACATGTGTAAGCTGTCCAGCGCCCAGATCTTTGCTCAAACTTCTGCCAGTAGTCCTGGCCCCACTTCAGCCTTCTTAAATCCTCCCTGCTTACTCTCAGGGTCCCAGCCCAGCAAGGAGTGCAACCCAGCAGGGACCCCTCCTGCGAACCCCCGATCTCATTGTCTCCTACTATGGGTATGCTGCCTCTGCTGCCAAGCAGGGAGCTTCCTGGAGGACCTAGCCTGGCCTAGCCATCATGTCTCCCCTCCACTCAGAGCCCAGCATGATCCCCAGACCCCCTAGAGGGGCCTGCCACAGCATATGGGGTTCAGCTTTCATCACACGCTCAAAGGAGCGCCCACAATCTCATCAAATCCTCAGATCACAGGGTGTGCCTACTTTCTGTCTGCAAAAGGAAGTCCAGAGCCTCACCTGGGGAAGAGGCCACAAGAGATGGGTGACTGGAAGGGCTGGTAAAATAACTGGGTCCCCCTCACACTCTGCAGAAGTCAGTGTGCCCGGAATCTGCTCCAGAAAGAAACCTCAACCAGGCAGCTTCCTTGTTCTCCTGAAAATTTAAAGGGTGTCCCTGAAGCATATCCACCCCAATGCTCCCCTAGGAGTTCTGTGAGGTACGGAATAGGAAATCATACATTGGCATGAATACTTTCAGCACGGCTCCCAGGCACAGCTGAGAAAGGTTGCGTACCCAGTGGGCAGGGAAGGTGGTGACTGAGCCTTGGGACAAAGTGGTAGAGCCCCAGAGCCCCAGTGTATGCCGGACCATGCCACTGGCACACTCGGGGGCTCCAGAGCCAGCATGTTCTGCCTCAGCCTGGACATGCCTCAAGCAGGCCACTGACCACTTGTCCTCTTGGAAGGGTGAAGGTTTAGTGGTAGAAAGGTATGAGGGGCTAAGCAAGTGCTGGCTAGAATTAAATATCATAGCTATGCTGTGCCTTGGAGGCCTACATGGGGTACAGGGAGGCTGGGTGACCTCTTGCTCACTATTGATTTCCCAGTTGACTCCTTTCCAGTGTGTGCAGGGAAGGACAGCAGGAATCCTTGGGACCCCTGTGGCGGAGACAAAGAGGTGTGATGACAGAGCCAGGGGTTCCCTTCTTCCAGACTCAGTTCTCTCCAAAAGGTGTGTCTGCTGGCCAGCCCTTCCGGGGAACTGCAAGCTGAACCTCCACTGACTCATTCTGTCCCTATTCAGAGGGTCATATTCCAGGGTTATACACGGTGTCTGAACCAATCTCACCCCCACTCCTCTGTGAGCGCGGGCACAACGGTTTGCCATCCCAGAGCTCAGCCAGCAGTCCTGTGGCAGACCATGACCCATGTGCCCAGGCTCACAGCCATATCCCCAGAATGCTCCAGCCCCTCCTCTCCACCTTGACCAAAACCAGGCACCACAGTTCAGGCCTGGATTCCCATACAGCCCCCTCCCCACTTGCCCCCTTGCCAGTATCACCTGCTCTCCGGTCCTCCAAAAAGCAGTCAGAGCACTCTGTTCAAGTGCCTAGCAGGCCCTGCTTTGGGAATAGTCACACTCTGTATGTTGCCCTCTGCCTTCTGCCCTCTGCCCTCTGCCCTCTGCCAGGTCTGGCACACCCTGGGCCCTAGCAGAGAGGCTGGGTCAAGTGTTCCTGATGGAGACAGTTGGACTGAGAGAGCCAAGAGGCCTCAGGATCTGGCGCAGCAACATGCAGTGCCAGTTACAAACAAAGGACTTCCCCATCACATGGTGCAGAGTCAGGCCGGACCAGGATCAGTGCCCCCTCCCCAGTTCAGGCACAGCCTACCCAGCAAGGAGGCCCCCTCAGTCCCATCTGCTAGGTCAGGCCACAATGGGTAACTGGAGGGTGTTGCCCCA
This sequence comes from Uropsilus gracilis, assembly GCA_004024945.1. NCBI lineage: Eukaryota > Metazoa > Chordata > Mammalia > Eulipotyphla > Talpidae > Uropsilus > Uropsilus gracilis. The sequence goes on along the minus strand of PVHY01015718.1, from coordinate 7,241 downwards.
TTTCTCCTAGGGTTAGGGCCATGAACGGAAACTCCCTTCAGGTCACTGGAGTGACCCCCTGTGATCCATTCTTCAACCTCCCCTGTGTCTATCCGTCCGTCCATCCATCTACCCAAGGCTCAAAATGGGTTCTCAAGGGGTAGGGGCACCCTGTGAGGCTCAGATTGCCAGGAAATGTCAGGAGGGAGTAAGCCATGCTGACCCAACACCACCGCCATCTCCCTGTCCCCTCCTCCCAGCAGGAAGGCCCATCCCAGCTGCTGTCTATACCCTCCAACCCCCGCAGAAGTCCCCAGCCCTGCGGAAGACACCCTGCTGAGGGACTAGATTTCCGTTTCCCACCCTCACCCCACTTTTTCTCAAAGACTCACTAAAAACAGTGTATAAGCCAGGAACCTGGCTCTCACCCAAATCAACATCAGGAGGGGAAACTAAGGCCAGAGAGTGGATTGGGCAAAGTGCCTGGCCTCAACCCTTGGCTCCGTTCCTTGTGACCCTGCTGGGCTTACCTGAGGCCCAGGGGCAGCAGAAACCCAGGAAAGCCTGTGCTCCTCAGACCTCAGCTCTAGGCTGGGACATGCCGGGGAGGAAGAGGCAGATTTATCTCCCTGGGAAAGTCTCAGCCACAGTGCTGGCTGGGCCACCCCCCCTCCCAGAGCCACGCCTGCAGAGCTCCTAAGGAGGCCTCTGGGGTTGGGATGGGGGGTGGGCACCTCCCAGGAGAAGCAGAGGCAGGAAAGGAGCAGGAGAAAAACTCACGCGCTCACCTAGTCTCAGAGGAGTCTGGGCTTGGCTATGGGGCACCCAGCATCCCTGTGGCACAAGTGGAGGATCTGAGTAGGGAGAGAAGCAATCACTAAGCAGTCCAGTCTGACCAGGAGAAGTCTGAGAGAATGATGTCAAGGAAGCCAGGAAGCACATGAATTTGCCTATCACCAGGGGGTCAAAGTTCATAAAAGCCTGGGAGGGCCCTGGACAGCAGGTAGGAGGTACTGGGAACTTAGGAAGGTGTTCTTCTCTCCAAGACTCAGCTTTCCGCCAAGGTGAATATCCTCTAGTGCAGCCCTCCGATGAGCAGCAGGTAGGGTTTCCCACTGGCTTGTCCTATTCTCCAGAATCTCTGAACTGTAGGGTCAGACAAAGTGTCCCAGAGCTAGGCGTGGCTGGCACCAGACCAGAACTGGAACCTGCAAGACCTCACCACATTTGGTGATTGGACACCAAGAGTGGTTATCTAGAAAATGGCCTGAGGCCTGGCTTCCCAACCAGTTGCACCACTTATCCAAGAATGTTAGTGCCCCAAGGCTCAAGCAGCTCCTAGAACATTCTGGAGAGGGAGGGCCCGGTGAAGGCCAGGGCTGGTCCGAGATCAGACAGTTCAGCGATGCAAGCCTGGTCACCTCCTACCTGCCCCGAGTCACTGCATGTTCCCAACCAGCCCACCAAGGAGGCCAAGCCAGGAACAGCCACAGAGCTCACCCAGGGAAACTTAGATACTCTTCCCCACCCTTCCCCACCATGACCTTCATCTGCCAAGGACAAGGGTCAGTCATTTCTGGGGTCAGATCTCCCTCCTTAACTCCCTGGTCCTACGTGTCTAGGCTGCCTGGGAGCCCCCTCTTCCCCCACCTGCAACACCTTATCCACAACCTTATAAATTTCTGTCATCTAATAGAAGGATGCAAGGAAGCGAGCCAGATACTTGTGCCCAACCAGGATCATGTAACTGAAACAGACCTGTCCTAGCCCTCACTGCCCTCAAGCAGACTTGGGAGAGAACCCACTCCCATGAAATTCTCAACAGGAGTGCAGAGACAAAACTCTTTCCCTGAACATCATTTCCTGCCCTGCAGACAAGGGTGACTGGGGAGATGGATGAACAGGGCCAGAGACAGGGCTGAGTTCCTAGGACCTGCCAGCAAGGGCTGGCCACCAGAAGGAATGTCAGAAGACTTGACCCTGCCTCAGTGGCTGCGCTGCAGGAGTTAGCTGGGAGGGGTTGCATGGAGAGCCGCAAGGCTCTGCCTTTCACCCAAGCCTACACAGCAGTTTGCTCTCTGCCTGGGGTGGCACAAGGCACAAGAGTATCGGCAGCAACAGAAGGGCAGGAAGAATGTCTGGAGACAGAGGATTGAACAGATTCCACTGGTGAGCCCAACAGGAAAACCCCGAGTTGGGGTCAGGTTGGAGCAGGGCTGTGATGGGACATAAATAAAGTCTAGCAAGAGTTGCAGGTTCCAGGGAAAGGAGACAGAAAGGAAGTCTTCAGGGCAAAGGCTGTGTCAACAGAGGTATAGAACAAAGAAGTTTAGGCGGGGCACGGTGGCGCGTGCTTGTAAACGGCAGCCTAGGAAGCCACGGCCGGAATCAGGGATCGCTGTTCGAGTCCCGCCTGGGGTATGTAGCGAGACCTAGTTCCGAAAAACTAGCTGGCTGTGGTGGTGCACGCCTGTAATCCCAGCTACCTGGGAAGCTGAGGCTGGGGTTTGCTTGAGTCTGTGGTACCCCGGGCAATGGGAGCCTGTGGTTCCACTGGCAAAAATAGCGCGACCTAGTCTCAAAAAAAAAAAAAGAGCAAAGAAGGTCTTTTCTCATATGCCAAATATGTCACAATATGGCCCAGTCAGCCCCCCACTCCCTTCATGCACAGAGAGAACCTAGGGGGAGTGGATCTAGAAACCATATCACCCCAGGAATGTGGGGGCCAGAGGTCTCCTCCAGATCCCACGGCTCCAGTCTCAGGTACAAAAGATGGCAAGCTCCCTGTCCCCAAGAATACAAAAGCCTTTCCATCAGTGCCACTGCCAGCAGTGCACACACATACTCACAGAGCTGAATCTAGGCTCTGTAGCAGGGTAGGTGGCCAGGAAGCAGCAAAGAGGGGAGCACAAGGAAGAGAAAGACAGCAGCCAGTCTGGAGTTTATCTGTTAATCCAACCCAGTCCAACGGCTGTCACTTCAACCTCAAAGCCACCAGGTGAAGCCAGAACACAACCCTAAGAAACTGAGGCTTTGGTGGAAGTTATCTGACCAAGGTCAACCGGTTCCAGGAGGCTGGCAAGTGGGCCCAGGTCTCACCCCACCCTCTGCCCTACCACTGCCAGCCCACAGCAAGGTGTCATCTTCCTGAGGATGAAGGACAGCTCTCATCAGTTTCAACAGACCTGCCTGTTCCTGTGGATGCTAATACCACTACCCAGACAACCTCCCTCACTGTTAACCCTGGTGGCAGAAGGCTGAGAATTTTTTTTTTAAAGACAATTTCCCCGAACTTTGATGATCACTGTTAGCCAGAAAGCTTATCAAAAGAGTTGGGATATACATCGTGTGACTGCAAGGAGGTGGGTGCCCCCTACAATTGTACAATGGCTCCTTGCAAAACTGACCCTGCTCCACCCCCACCCCCACTACAATCCAAGCCCCAAGAGGGACAGGCAAGACCCGGAATATAGCACCTCAGGCCCCCATCACAGCTCTACTCTAGAACTCACACCCCACCCCTCAAGGTCCACCCCAGCCCAGGCTGCCAGCTCCTCCCAGTTCTCAGTCTCTTTATGCTGCACTCTTCCCTCTCTAATTCCAAAAAGTCCACTTCCTGGGTGTTGTGGCCTCTCCAAAGATTTCTTCAGAAAAGTCAGGTAGCTCTACCCAGCCCTCTTCCACCCCACACCTGTGGCACAGTGAACCAGGAAGCTTGGACAGACCCACCAGACAAGCAACAGAACATCAGCCCAGGCTCTGCCCACCTGACTGACTCTTCTGCAGGACTTGTCCACAGACCTGCTCCCTTCACCTGAAGGACACTCACCCCACTGCACACGTACGTGTGTATACTGAGAACCAGAGACCATGAGGAAGTCCTCAGAGTAAAGCCAGCACGTGCCAGGGTTGAGCTGGAACCTGGGCTTCTAGATGCTACCAGGAGGCCCCAAGTCTGAGCTCCCCCACCTAAATGGTGCAGCAACTCAGAAAAGGTAAGCAGGACTTGGGATCACACAGCATTGGAGAACAGCCAGACACAGTACTGGCTCACCTGGGTCCCGGTTCACCTGGTTTCTGGGTTGGTCCTCCTGCTGTTCTCCAGCACTGAGCTGAATCCCCAAAGCCCAACTGTGACCCAGCTCCTCCCCTCCCTCCCCCTGCTGCCCAGGGTGGGGGGAGGCTTTAAAGGTACAGACTTCTTTCCAGGTGGAAAGAGGCCTGGCTCCTGGTCCTCTCCCTGGAGCTGTGTGACCTGGGACAGCTGTCTAGGCCCACTGAGGCCACTGGGGTCCCAAATCCTGAATGAGAGACCTGAGTGTGAGGGACTCTTTGGGACTGATTGAGACTTTCAGGGAGAGGAAGGTCATACCAAGGGTCTCCTGACAGGAGATGAGTCTCCCCTACCACTTTAAGATGTCCAGAGAGCCGTCACATAGCACATGGAGTGCCTATACTAGCAAGGTTTTGAGTGCAATCATCTGAAACCCCACCAAATCCTAGGAGCCCAAGGCTTTCTCCACAGCTCCAGCATAGATGCCCTCTTTACCCTCCCCCCGCTTGCTTGGGGCTATAGGTAGGATGTCTAGGGACTGTCATTTCAAGGACCATGGTCACCTAACTTGAAAAGAGTGATCTAAATGTTCCTCATTCCCCAACTTTCTGGAATCATACCTAGAGGGCTGGAGGACACAGGCAATGAAGAAAGGGGAAGGAGCCTTCCACTCACACCTCCCCCCCCAACATTCACACCCCCACCTACTCTGCCTACCAAGCAAGAGAGAGTAGGTACCCTCACAGGGCTGGCAGGCCCAGACGTGCCTACAACTTTCAGCCCTCCAGCAGAGGTCAACACAAGCCTGCTGCCTCCAGAATGCTTCCACTGGCACAGCCCTGCCTTAAATTCATTTATTTGCTCTCCCACCTGATCCTGACCTGTTGTTCCAAGTCTTCTTTCAAGGAGCCCCAGGCAGACTGGAGATGCAACAGTATCGTCAGCCTAGGAAGAGGAAGAGCCCAGGGTCCCAAGAGAGAGGCAGACTCAGTGATGAAGTGTGTGGGGGCAGGTGATTTGGAGCTGGGAATGAATTGGGGTGGACTTGCCAGGTGGAGAAAGGCACTTGAGCGTGGAAGCAGACACTGGAGACGTCTCCAGCAGTGAACATGTAAGGGAGACGCTTGACCTCCCTGGCCCTTCTTGAGCCCTGGGTGTAATGATTGGAAAGGGAAGCGCCTGAGCTTAGACCTTAAAGGCCAGGCCAGTGTGTCTGGACTTTGAGAGCCCAGGGAGGCTGGTGAATATGTCACTGGATTAGGTAACCCATTAACCTTGGCTCAGTCATTAAGACCCTGGTGGGTGACCATTAGCTCCTCAGCTGGCTCCAGAAGCCAGGCAGAAAGTAAGGGATATGGGAAGAAGGGGGCACTGGCTAGTGGCTGGCTGAGCTGGGTTCTGTGTCCTTATTCTTTGAGGAGCTTTGCTGCACTGGGGCTGCCTTTAGTCAGATACCAATGTAGCAAAGGGGGGAGGGGGTGTACCATGCCACCACCCTAATTAATGCCTTTCATCTGTAAATCATTCCTGCTGTGCTGGCACCAGAAACCTAGAGAGCCTTTGGGGCCCTAGTCCAGCAAGAGGTTCAAGGAACTAGACTGTGGGCAGGAGAGACTAAGTACCCAGCATGCCTCATTCAGAAACAGGCCACAGTGGCTTCTAAAGTCCTACCTGTTTTGACAGGCTCAGCTCTGCCCCACCTCTGTGCCTGGGAAAGCAAGGCAGCAGTGGAACAAGAGGGGTTCCTCCCTGCACAGGAAACCACAACCTGAGATAGGAAGGGATTTACTTGCTCTAAGCCACTCAAATGAGCAGGCAGACAGTGACCCATGACACAGGTAGATATGCAAGCTACTTCCTGCAATTGGCATCCCAGCCGTGGCTTTGCCCCACCCTGATGTCAAGTGGCTGTGCCCGAAGTGCAGATGAGCCTCATACCCCACATGAGACAAGATCTGGGAACTAACAGCAGTCTGGACCCTCACAGGGAGCGAGCTGGGTGCATTCAGATGTAAGCACCAGGCCATCCTCCAGAACTGCTAGGGTATCTCAGGAGCCTGGGGAATCAGGAAAACTGACAGCTCTTTGTGTGCTCTGCTATCAGCCAGCACCAAGGAAACACTGGTAAGCTGGCTGACAAAAGTGACTTCAAATGCAAACATTCTAACATCTTAATTAACATTAGGCTAATAACCCCAAATGCTTCTCTCTGATTGCCCATGGCTAGCACATCAGAAAAGTCAGCTTGCACACCTGTCTGGACAAGGAGGTTCAGGCCTCTAAAAACAGCATGGCTCTTCCCAGCATCAAGTCCAGTGGCTCCTGAAATATCTCTGCAGGTTCAACCCCTGCTCACTGTCTGAGGCCACAGAGCAGAGGAATAGGGACCACCCTGAACCTTGCTACCACCCCAGGTGGCAAACCCCTTGCCTACCTGGTCATAATCTCTCAGAGCCATGCAGATCACACTGAAGAGATGGGAGAAAGACTCTGTGCAGGGGCCTGCCTGTGTTGCCCATGGTGGCAGGGAGGTTAGTACTGACCAATGGTGAAGCTCCGGGCCCCCAGAACCCAGCCAACATTCCCAGGCGCCATTTGCAGCATTCGACAGTTCAGCACCCACCTTTGATGAGAGGGCAGAGGCTGGAAGGCAGCCAAGTGTGTGGGCCTCCAGAGATGTTAGCTTGTTAACACCTGGGAACAACCAGCAGCCAGGCTAGTCCAGCACCTGGTGGACCTTGTCCAACTCCCAAACTTGGAGGCAGAATGCCAAAACTGTCCAGAGCCTGGGCTCTAGAGTTCCTAGGTTTGAATTTATCCCCAACACTCTTCCTGCATTGATTTTTATCTGGGGACCTGGGATAATTAAAACAGTCGTTGAGCAGATTCTCTGAGCTGAGTATGCACACGCTGCAGGCAGTTAAGTGCCCACTCCCTCCACAACTCCAACACCCAGGCCTGCAGCTTGGATGCCCCTACCTGGCCACCCAGTCCGCCCTGTCCACCACATCCGGCACAGGTACTACTTATCCTATCACCTCATAATTATCTGCGCCGGTGTCTGGGAGCTGCACGGGTGGAGGCGGAAGACTGAGTCTCACCCAGGCCCCAACCCCCACTCCAGCACAAGGTCAGGGCTCCAGGAAAGCCAATTTACTCATCTTCATCTCCATTCTTTTTTCTTTTTTTTTTTTTTTTGAGACTAGGT